>JADBJO010026570.1:0-2500 GCA_016801955.1 Conus betulinus | reverse complement strand
CCTGTAAAAAGAATCTAGAAGTAGTTGGATCCGCCGTTCTTAAGTGTTGTTTGTGTTATGTATGCAGGTGCTTGGTGATGGTGTTTCAGTGTCATGGTCTGTTCGACGTTTGGATCGTGGCTGGTGTATCAGAAGTCAGCCTGCGCGGGTCTTCTTCTTCCTTTGCCTTTCTTTGCCATCGTGGCTGTCTGTGAGTAATGCCGACTTCAGTCTTCTGGATCAGAGGATGTGATCCCGCACATAAAGAATGGAGTGATGCTCTCATGCAGGCACAGCAAGCCTGCCATGTCTGCAGGCTCCTTGCTTATACAGACCTGCCGTGGCTACAAGTGATCGTTTGAGTCGCAGGGTGTTATTTTTAACGAGACAGTAAAACAAAGTCTCATGCACAATACGCACAGAAAAAAAGCTATGGGAACCAGATGATTGTTCCTGGCTGAAATCTGTGGAAAATTGGCACATTCCGATTCCATCCGTACACATAAATAGAACTGTCATCAGTCGCAACAGCAGAGTATTTCGGTCACATGACTTTGTTGTTGACTGTTATTTCTTTTTTTTTTTTTTTTCATAATGATTGATAAAGGTGAGGGTGGCGATCATGGTCCTTGTCTTGGGTTTCCATTTTGGTCTGAGACGATGAGAAATGGCTGCACTTAATGCTCCCTTGTCATAATGTATCCTTGTGTCAACCAGGGCAGAGAAATACAGACACCTGCGGTGTTGGTCAGAAAATGTAAGCAACCTTCTCAGAGACGCGTCCGCCACGAAGCACATGAACTTGCCTCCGCGGTTTGTTATGATGAAGAAGAATTTGTTCTTTGACACTTTAGTGAGCGTGGAACGCTTACTGAATCGTGTTGACAAAGTGGGTTTAAAAGCTCCCATTGAATTGACCCAGAGGGAGTATACTACAACCTTAGAGAAGTACTAGCAAACTCAAATCTTTAATCCCGGCAAACGACTCACCAGTCAACAGTTTGTGACCATCACAACGGTCCTAAAACAACCATGTGTCACTTTCAACCTCAGCTCCCTCTCATCACATCGCCCGCTTTCTCTGTCTCTTGATTATTCCAACAACATCAAATTCAAAGTTCCAGAACCGCTGTAAGACGCAGCCGGTCAACAATCATGGAGTATTCTAGAATGTTCCAGAATCATGACGTGGCACAGCAAAGTGCATGAACCTTTCTGGGAGGACCGAGAACCATCACGCGTTACAGAATCAAAGTGATCGGAACACTCAAGATACAATTTCTGAAAGCTTCTTGTACTTTCTTTACTATCATGGTACTCTAAAGAGACCCCCAGAACGATTGCATTGATAGACATACACCATCCGATAAATAAACTTCACATGAAACTTGATACATGATAAGCGACGGCGATCTGTGACATTACCCATTCCTTAAAACAAATGTAGGATACAAAGAAATGGGTCGCGTTTCATTTCAAAACCTACCAAGTTAACTGTTTCCAGAGTCTAATAAAATGATAATGTATTTCACTCCCCCGAACCGGCTCATGAAATCAGCACCGTTGTTGTCACTCCCATAATACACTCAGTAGACCTACCTATCAAGAAAAAGAGAAAATAGGGGAAGACAACGCCCATCTTTCCACTGCATACGTACAAATCTTTTTCAGAAGAGTCAAGCAAACAGGTCCACTGTGTGTCAAATATCATTCGATTTGAAGCAACAGCAGTAGAACGATTAGGATATCGACTGCCCCCACCACAGGGCACACCTCGTTTCACACCCACGTTCTCTCTCTCTGATTCCAGAGTGTTTTTTGCACAGTGATTCATCAAGTGTGTGTGGATTGTATCGTGCAGTTAAACAGTCAAAAAGGTCAGTGATCAGTCCATAATTAACAAAAAGTGATTTACATTGATTAATGAAGGAGAGAATCAGAGAGCTTCTCTAAGCATCGTTCACTGACCTCTATTCCTGACTGCACGTGCAAGTGTACACCGTCCAGCTGACCTCTGTGACAGAGTGATGTGTAAAAACCGTTTGACTCTCCACTGTCCGCCGTTAACAAACTGGAAATGTGTGTGTTGTTGCGGTGCAAGTGTTCTCAAAATAATTGCCTTGTCCTCGTAATACATAACACAGGCGCTTGAAACATTTCTTTTGATGGTTTCTAACGTGGTTCTGTAGACTCATGTGAAACAATATGCGGAGAAGCCCGGTGATCGAGTGTTTGAACGTTTTATGAGATGTGTGTGTGTGTGTGTGTGTGTGTGTGTGTGTGTGGTGTGTGTGTGTGTGTGTGTGTGTGTGTGTGCTGCCTACTCATTATGGCTGATTATACTTCAGACAGCGAACAGTCGAGAAAATTATTGCGTACCAACGATATAATTCAAAGGCGATTTTTTGTTCCAGTGACGAACTGATCGTGTGGAGAAAACAGTCTCATTTACAGATACTGTGCTCTACGTGAACCAAGTATTTCTTTTCACATAAAAAAACTATGACGCCAAAGGTGTGGT
>JADBJO010026569.1:20000-22370 GCA_016801955.1 Conus betulinus | reverse complement strand
AAGAGAAGTCAGATTGCAGACAACATGATGACGGTGAAGAGGGATGCAAATGCCTGTCTGGCGGTAGTATTCCCAGTGAGATGTCACAGGAAGCAGAGGTGTAACAGCAGGAGAAAATCCAAGGAACCAAATGACGGCACAGGCTATGTGGGCTGAGGTGGCTCTGAAACGGATCTGACTGAAAGGGAAACGAAGCACCAGAAATCGATCCAAGGTGATGAGGAAAATGATGAAAGCTGAAACTTCTGACGATAGAAAAACGACAAAAATCCTGCAGTACTGCAAACTGGGCTTCTTCTCCACTCACTCTCTTCCAGAGGTAAACACCCCCATAAAATCGGTCTGCCATTCCAATAAAAGCTAAATACACTCCCATTAAAAAGTCAGAAAAACACAGATGGAGGACAAAAAAACAGCAAAACCTGTCTTGATTCTGTCAGATGAACAATACGATCGATAAACAAAGCTACACAGATTTCCCAAGATTCCAAGCACACCAGATACTGTTACGATAAATCGATAAATGCCAGACTTCAGCAAGTCATCGCAGGACGAGATCTCGTCAGTTGGGGTCTGACATTGACCTTGAAAGTGGAGTGGTAAAACTTGTGAACAACATAATTTGAAGCTGCAAGCAAAAAACATGCTTCAGATCCTTCATTGTTCGCATAAAAGTAGGAGTGAAATCTTCCACAGCGTTACCCCGAAGGTCTAAAACACGAAGCTTTAAGAATACATGCTGCCCTTTCAGTATCCTGATTCTACATTCGGAGGCATCCAGAACTTCCAGGCTTGGGAAAACAGACGACAACCTACTCATTTCGAATGAGTGCATATCGATTCCTGAAATATTTAAGACAATGAGTGATGGCAACAAAAACAGCAGCTGATTATTAGACAAACTACTAGATAAAGGATTACCAGCGACACTCAACGATCGTAAATGATGCATTTGTCTGAAGTGACTGAAGTTGACGTGGGTCAGTTTATTGTCCCCCAAATCCAACAAGTGGAGATGGAGTAACGTGAAATCTGTTACACTGGTCCACCACAAGCCTGAACACTCAGGTAGATCAACATGGAACTGTTCGTGACGTCATTTTGAGGGAGTCCACTTCCTCTGGCATCCAGGTAGCGCAGCTGAGGGAATGACCTGACGTGGAAGGTGTGGGAGCATATGAAGGCCAGGCCAGAACAAGAACATGGCTCGGGACACGTCACGTCACACATCAGTTCATCATCATTCTCTGCACATTGCCCATATCCATCACACAAGTGATTCACGTGTACACACGGCGATGTTTTGTTTCCCCAACATCGGTAAAACCCTGGACAGGTGTAATTCTCACAGCCAGCTTCATCATCGTGACCTGGACAGTCGTTGATACCGTTACACCTGACATAGACAGGTAGACAGTAACCGTCATCAGGACACTGGAAGTGGGTGTCAGGACAGTGTGTGTTGTCTGCTGGCAGAGGAATCACAGGGGACCTCAATCCTCCATAGACAAAGTTGATTACAGCTGGGGGCTTCACAGGTTGTCGAAACTGTATATGATCGTCAGTTCGGTTGATAAAGGTTTTCATACACTGAAGAAACAACATTCGATTTGTACCAATGTTGACTTGTTTTATTTGGGGGGAGGGGCGGGGAGTCATTCCAATTCTAGAGAGAGAGAGAGAGAGGGAGGGGGAGAGAGATAGATAGATAGATAGATAGAGAGAGAGAGAGGGAGGGGGGAGAGAGAGAGAGAGAGAAGTGGGCTGGGGTGGGGTGGGAATAGAGTGGATGGTTTTGTGGGTCAGTCCCCTAGCCAAAGATTTATCCATTTTTCACAGTCCGATGAATCATATAATCCACTCAGACAGCAGAATATCATCCACAAACTGAAATCCAGCGTTCAGCTACAAATCCAAGTGAGCTGCAAAAGCTTTAAAGAGGATCCTCACACTACGATTTTACAAGCAAACCATGATTTTACAATCCGCGTGTTTATTTACCAGATCAAATACAAATTCATTACGTCAAAAGTACACATATTGAGTCTTCAGTTAAAAGGTTTATGTCTTATGTTGTATCAAAGCTAGCATTAAAGAAGAACACTTGCAATGCATTACGTGTGCGTGTATGTACAGAGAGAGAGAGAGAGAGAGAGAGAGAGAGAGAGAGAGAGAGAGAGAGGGAGATATGCGTGTGTATGTGTTTGTGTAAGCGTGTGTGTATGTGCGTGCGCGCCCGTTCGCGCACGCGCGTTTTTTGTATATATAAACGTGTGTGTAAACGTCTGTATTGGAATGATGAAACCAATAGTAGGTGTGACGAGACAGAAGGCTTCTTTGAAGCACGTGGCTATACATCATCCGCTGTGT
>JADBJO010026569.1:0-15000 GCA_016801955.1 Conus betulinus | reverse complement strand
AACATGGATAGCCAGGCAACACACGAGTTAGATTTTTTTTCTTCTTTTTTTTGTATCTTTAGATGCTGCCGAGTTAGATTTTTTTTTTTTTTTTGTATCTTTAGATGCTGCCTGAACCATTTAAAACATGCATTAATGTGAATTCGTACAAAATCAATAATGCCACTGCATAGCATATAGATCAGGCTATCAATACAAAAGAAACTCCAACCATCAGGTATCAGCGTATCATGTTACTTAATCTAACTCACACTCTCGTTGGCGATGTCCACAGTGTCCTACAAATACAGCCAACACACTGTGCCCAAGCCACAGTCTATAGCATTAAAAGAAGACACAGAAGAAGAAGCAGGATCTCCATTCGGCAAGCACAGCTGCTCACAAATACAACGATATTTGAATCTAAAAAAGTGCACTATTCACAAGGCAAAAAAAAAAAAAAAAAAAATCACGCTGAACTACCAAGATGAAGAACAGAACCAGGGTCGCCACACGTCAAGCAGAGCTGCTCACGAGCACTGACGACTTGACTATTTACAGGTACAGCAACAACGATGAACCAAGAAGAATAACCACGGTCCCCACACGGCAAGCAGAGCCGCTCACAAACACAGACGATGAAGAAGAAGAAGAAGAAGCAGGGTCTCCTCACGGCAAGCACAATAAATCACGTCGAACTATCAGAAGAAGAACCGCGGATTCACAAGGCACAATAAACCATAGTGAATCACCGGTGAACACAATTTCTGCAAAGTCCCATAGAACACAACAAGCTTCGACGTATTGTTGATCTAAAACAAAAAAAATTAGCTTCTCCGTATATTGATATCAAAATATTCACATCAATAAAAACTCAGCCCACCGACACACATGTGGTGGTACAATTAGAGCACGTAAGTATCCCTGCAGGAGTTCTAACAGTCACTCTCGCGACACACAGCATTCACAAAATTTGTATAACAAAAAAAATTTGCTGGTACATATTTCGCTGGTACCGTCGTCAGAAGTATGGCACATACACAGTGAACTTCGACGTACTACTGACTTGAAAAGCCTCTCCACGACGAATAAAATAAATTAAAGAAGGCTGGATACCAACGCCTCGGCCGTTGCTCCTTGCTTCCTTGTCCCGTCGCATATTATCATTTTCGTCATATGGTTACCTAATTTACCTTGACGTCATAATACTTTTATTTACGTTGACGTCACTCACCCCCCCCCCCCCCCCTCCCCCAGCCAATTAAGAGTATATATAATCATAACGTCTGTGTATTCATCAAGAATCATTTTTTTTGATGTTCCAAGATACCATCAATATGTATTTCTTCTTAAACGGCTGGAAGATATTCATATTCTTCTTTTGTGTGTATATATATTTTCGATTTGTTTATATTGCTCTTTTTTCTATTTTTTTTTTCCTTCCGTCCATTGTTGTGTTATATCGTCCCTAACTTTTTCATTTGCGAAATGTTGAAATTATGTAGTAAGAAATTCGAAAAGAAAATGACCCTGTAATATTTTTTAAGTTAAAAAAAAAAGTAAAAAAAGACGAGAGAAGGAAAGAAAAGAGTTTCATCACATCGGATTTGACTGAATTTTAGTCAGATGAATCCACATCATATCCACGATATCCATTCGTTCCAGGGAGGTGACGACGTGATTCCATTTTCTGTAGGATTCCAGACTGAGAGGCCAGGCGCCTGCCTCAGGCAGCTAGCAGGCAGAACAGAAAGCTCCGGAAACCACAGCTCTTCGTATAGGTAGCAATTACTTCCAATATGGACCTGAAAAAAAAAAAAAAAAAAAAAAAAGGCTGGGCTACAAGCAACACGCGCGCGCGCGCGTGCGTGCGTGCGTGCGTGCGTGTGTGCGTGTGAATGAGTGCGCGCGTTCGTTTTGGGGGGGAAGGATACGTGTGTGGGAGTAGAGGGATGTTACTAGGACTGTTTGGCCTCAAATAAAACCAACTCATAAAACCAACTCATATAAACCAACTCATATAAACCAACTCATATAAAAACTAGGTTTATTTGATGCCAACTTCAAATTTAGAATATACAGAGAATGAACACATCTACATGGAGCTTGTATGTTCGTTTCTATGACATTTGTAAACAACATTCAGTTCTTGTTCTTCTGCGTACGCAGGTTGATACTCCCGCGGACACTCCCTATAGGGACAGGCAAGTATTAATCACATATACCCAACAAAAGGAGTGGAGTTTTTGGTGTATGACCGTGGGTTTTTTTTGTTTTGTTTGTTTGTTTCGTGTTTTTTTTTTTTTTTTTTTTTTATCCCGCCATTAAGGCAGCCATACTCCATCTTCGAGGAAGGTGTTTGCTATGTGTAACGTGTCATCCATACCAACGGCCAAACTGGCCTTCTCTTCCAAAGGTTGGTGACGGGATTTTACGTGTGTGCAAGACGTTATGCGTGCGTTCACACGCGGAACCTCGGTTTATAGTCTCATTCGAAGGACTGTATGGGAAATGGAGAGTGGACAGGGGGGGGGGGGGGGGGGGGGGGGGGGGGGGAGCTACGAACATAAAAGTACAATCAAGAAAACACACAGAATGCTTGCTGGAGACTGAAACGTAGTACTGAACTCAGGCATTGATTTTCCTAATTATAACCAGTGATTCATCCAAATGCAAAATTTAAAGAAGACAATAAAATGGTAAATTTGGACTTGTAGGCATGTTTGTCGAGACTGCCCAGGCAAGAGGACATTCACCTAAAGATTGCAAACCACACATGAAGGAAAGGTAGCTATACTTTAACACGTAGTGACTGATGTTACAGTATGAGAATTTCCATGACAAGGATTTGATATCATAGGGTTTTTTTCCCGTTATCTTTTAATATAAGAAAGAAGAAGAAGAAAAAAAAACTTCGTCGTAAAAACTGTGAATATTTCAGGGAAACAGGCAGGCCTAATGGAAACTTTTATTTTAAAAGGTATTATGAAGAAAATTGTCATTTCGAGTGAAAACTAATGATAATGATAATTATGGTAATAATGATGATGATGATGATGATGATGATGATGATGATGATGACGATGATGATGATAAGAAGAAGAAGACTGATGATGATAATGATGATGATGATGATAATAATTATGTTGATGATGATCATAATGTGTTTATTAACATATTTTCTACATTAAAGCTTAAATCGTATGCAGCAATTTCATCTCAGTCAAATGCAAGTGAACACTTTATTACAACATTTTGCGTGAACTATCTCGTATCAAAACAAGAAGCAATACTTGTAACTGGTAGCAATTTTTTCTAAGAACTACAGTTTTGTGATTTCGAAAATATTTCTAAAACATTAATCTCGTGTTTATTGTCCACGCCATTTAGACACATCACCATGCAGGTGTTAGCTTAAAATTACTTTGCTTTCCTATTTTTGTTGTTCTGCGAGCAAAAAGAATGTTGAATCAGTTGATCTTATCAAACTGCTTCAAAAAGGCAAATTATCAGTACACAATATGGCAGACGCATGGGTACATGCTGTAATATTGGGACGTTGGAGAAATTCTTGACACTTCGTCAGTTTTGACTGGCCGACAGCCCTAAATCTCTACATTCATAATATGCTAATGCAGGCAGATGAGTGTTAAGTCAATCAGTAAAAAGTTGGGGGGGTTTATTCGCTGCACTGTTTCACTTCGACGTTTATTTCGTGTTTAACGAATTTGACAAATGAAAAAGGAAGTAAAGTGAATAAAGATTTTTAACCAAAAAACCACCTTATCCAATCCACATTTGTCAGAAATGTAGGGACAGCGAGCCTCGTCTTCAGATTCCTCACACTGAGGAACCATGTCACAGGGGAAATGATGCCCCAGATCTGACCTTGACAACACTGAGCAATTCCATGTTGCTTTCACACTTCTATATGGATCTCGAATCCGTATGGGTTTCTCATTTCCCCAGAGAAAAGAGAATCGAAGACTGTATCCATAATAATGCATGGACTCATCGAAGTTCTTGTAATCTGTTGTAACGGTCATAGAAGTGTTTTGAATGAATCTGCAACTGGAGAATTCATCAGGAAAGAGGTACGCCCTAGTTCTTGTTGGACTATACTCTTCCACGTGTATCAAAGCAATCCGTAGGTATGATCCACAAGAACCACAATATATGAGCAATGCGTCATACAAGTCTCTGGGAAGACTGAGGAATATGACGTGACCGGGAGGCGGGGTCAGGGTGACACAGCCAGGATTCGGTGGCCGACGTGGCTTGCAGTGACCCCTTCCCGCTGTCTGTATGTACCCTGCACAGCAAACATCGTTCAACCTTCCACCTCTGTCATTCAACAATGATAATAACAATGATGATGATGATGATGATGATGATGATGATGATGATGATGATGATGATGATGATGATGATGATGATGTCAGATCTTCCCAAGGTCTGATGTGGCTTTGCGTCATTCCGTACACTCATTCCTTACAGCAAACACCTAACCTGCACCTCATGCTGATATAATAACAACACCACTGAATTCAATGTTTCGTTTAACGTCTTCGTTGGTAGAGATAGAATAGAATTAATGATCCTGTTTGTGGCCCCAGTCATTACCAGAAGAATAAAAGTAGTTTATGGAATATTTCCAGCCACCACCAGCTAAAGACGCCTTCAAATTGCATAAGCTGTACATCTTCATACGCGTTTTCAGTATAAGTATCGGGAGCCGGAAAAAGCTCAGTTGGTAGAGCGATGGACTCGTGATCCTGGGGGTTGCGAGTTCAAATTTCGGTACAGGGGGATTTTTTTCCCTCGGACTCCATTCCCCATACAGTCGAGACTATAAACCGAGGTTCCGTGTGTGAACGCACGCACAACATCTTGCACACACGTAAAAATCCCATCACCAACTTTCAGAAGAGAAGGCCAGTTTGGCCATTGGTATAGATGACACGTTACACATGGTATGCACCTTCCCCGAAGATCGAGTATCGCTGTCTTAATGGCGGGATGAAAAACGGTCATACACACAAAACTCCACTGCCTGTCGATGCCTCACCAACAGAACGTCACGTATAACAACAACGTAATTTATGACAAGGACGTTTCAATCTCAGGAAACATTTCATGACCACTACACTTTTGTTTTCGCTCAATATGAACTCAAAAGTTGTCATGTGTGTTCCAATGTGACTGTGCAGATGTCAGTAAAACACTCCTTGGTCTATAACCAGGCCAAAATCATCAGTTCAATACACTTCAACATTCGCTTGATCATCAATCTTTCCGATTCTTTCTTTCTTTCTTTCTTGTTCCTCTCATGCTCACAGTAAAGATACAAGGTTTCTTTGCTCTATATATCTGTACGTGTGAATCAAACGAGAAGGTATGCTGTCTCTATTCATTCATTGTTTGTTTGTTCGGTTTTTGTTTTTGTTTTTTTTTTTTTACTTGTTTGTTGCTTTGTTTTGTTCGTTTTACGTTTGTTTGTTGCTTGTTTGTAATTCGTTTGTTTGTTTGCGTAACTTAACATCAAATATTACAAATTCATATTTCATATACCTGCAAAATTGTTGGTTGATCTGAAAAAAAGAATGGTTTCAGTAGGTCATTAAAATGTTATCATCTGTGGGTTTATGTGTGTCTGGAGGGAGAGGAAGGTGCTTGTGTGTGCATTCATGTGTGTGTGGGTGTGCGTGCGTGCGTGCGAGCGTGCGTGTGTGCGTGCGTGTGTGTGTGTGTGTGTGTGTTTGTGTGTGTGTGTGTGTGTGTGTGTGTGTGTGTGTGCGTGCGCGCGCGCGCGCGCGCGTGATCGCGCATAATATATGTTTGTGCTTGTATATGTGTGTTTGTTTGTGAGTGTATGTGTATTTGAGTGTGTTTGCAAGTGCGTACATGTGTATGTGTGTGTGTGTGTGTGTGTGTGTGTGTGTGTGTGTGTGTGAGAGAGAGAGAGAGAGAGAGAGAGAGAGAGAGAGAGAGAGAGAGAGAGAGAGGGTATACTCACCTGCCGACAGCGACACAGGAATTATCTTCAGATCTGGTTCAGCAGCCGAAAACTTGAACGAAAGTCTCCCAGCTCGACTACTACAATAATGCAGATGAAAAAAGGCAGAATTTCCCAAAGTAGTGTACACGATATGGTTCCGGGAAAGATCAAATCTTGGATCGGAAGTCCTTGAATCTGTATCATGAAGGTTAGAAGTCTCAAATATTTTGATTCCAACGTTTTGCTTCGACTGGAATTGAAACAGCACAAACTGTTTGGGGTGGTACTTGGACTATTACGTTACAGTGTGTACAGCTTTGGAAAAGTTGCGTGGACAAAAACATGGCCGCGTGTGCTCTTTACTGTTAAAGTTCGCAAGTCTGGATCTGTTGTTAGGAAACATGATGTCAAATTATAAGATGGAACGATGGCAGTGGAATTGATTCCTGCGTTTCCCATGGTGCCAGTGTTCTGCTGTGGCGACTCGGCCAAAGATACTGTATCTGTTTCATAAAGCTGGTCGGAATATTCATGGGCATCATCAGTCGCCACAACACTCTATGTGGAATGTTCCACTTCTGTCTGTGAGGACTGGGATTCCATGAAATGAAGATGGAGACAAACTGTAGCTTACCATTACGTTTATGATTATTACTACTTGTTACAATGCTAAAAGCGCTGACTTCCTCTGTATACACCAGGCGGTATTGAAACGAAGAGGATCCTTTTTATTTACAAACGTTGAAGAATATAGGAACAAAAAACAAACCCACTGACCTTCAGGTTCAATAAGTCGTACAGGAACTCAATCGTACATGCAGCAGTAACTATTCTACTAATGGCAGCTTCTCGTCGACTAGACTCAAACTCAATGAAGACTCGAACACGTAATGCACTAGAAACTTACGGTAACCTGGTGAACATTCTAACATAATCTTGAATATTCCAATCGCATTATCAATCGATCAAAAAACAATACTGAACAATTAGGCATTTCGTTAGCTTTCTAAACGTTTTCAACAAATCACCGACAGCGCTGCACTGACCGACAATAAAAGATCTGAAGGCGATAAGTAAAAGAGAGGCTTGTAACGCGTCATTATTGCTATGACGTCTTTCGCAAAAGTTCCTTCTCTCTTGTCTCCCTTTTAAAATGTAACACTTACTATTACCGTCACTATTGTTGTTAGTATCATCATCATCATCATTATTATTATTATTATTATTATTATTATATATTATCATTCTTATTACCGTTATCATTTATACCAGTGTTGTTATTAATATTACCATCATTACCAATATCATCACCATCATCGCCGCCACCAACACTGTTGCCACAACAACCACGCTGCTCGCCAGTCCTCTAATCCCTCGGCGTTCTCCCACACTACAACTGCTATTGTCATATTATCACCAGAAATGGTGGTACTCCTCTCTGTATGAGTTTTTCAATATCTTTCTCATCATCATCATCATTATTGTGATTGCTGTCAGTATTATCATGTCATCATTACTATTTTCACTCGCACTGTCTCCTTCCCACCGGCCTCGTTTTCATTCAACGCCCGTCTTGCGCCGCATTTGACAAGGCAAGTGATTGCTCGTTCTTCATTGTCCTTATCCCGAATGTTGTTTATGGTGTTAGAAGGAGACCTAAGAGGTCAATACGCGTCGTGTTTGTCTTGTGATTCGTTTGACAGTGTTATCTGGCAGAGTTGTTTCAAATGCCTTTTTGAAAACTGTAACCGCTGGCGGTGGACACGTATGCTCCATTTGCCATGTTGTCAGTCATCACAATACGTAGAACATCTGACAATAGCCATGGCACCAGGGCATCCTCATAGCACTCTGCCAGCTTTCAATGACGTCATATACTGTTTTCGACCGTCAGTATAGCAACTTGTGAAAGGCAGTTGCAGATGTTGAAGCCTACGACACAAATGACAAACAAGTAGGTTACCGCCTGCTCCCATGATTTTATAGATTCTCGTCCGCAACTCCAAAACGAATGCTGCTTACGACACCGAATCGCCTAGCAGATATGACAGCACAGAGCTCACAGAACAAACAAGGAAACATTCCCCCCCAAAAAAAGATGTTGCAAGCTTGCGTATATACCCCGTCTTGGACACATCAACGACAACTGGGGAATGAACAAATACAAAGTGACAGTTATTCCAGCCTGGCACGGCCTTGTCGATCTTGAATATAGTCAGACAAGTACACAGACGAACAGTAACAAATACAAGTAACCTCGTCAAGGGAGCAAGAGTTACCCTACTTGTTGTGTCGTTTACTGTTACTGTACTGTTCCCTGCCTCATTTCAGATTTCCTACGGTACAAATTTAGCGTTGGCAAGGACTTACGACATAAATCAGTACCGGGGTCACAAGTACTGAAGATCCACAGGAACCGACTTTTCCCCTCACATTTCTTCTTTGCAATCAATGAGGGGATGTCAAGAACGATTTAGGATTGGATCCCTTGAAATACAAACATCTACATTTTCATCAGGATATGGAAGAAACGTAAGGGATTGAATCCTGGAAAGATAATCATCTGCAGTTGTCATCAGGACATGGAACAAACGTATGGTGTTTAATCCCTGGAAATACAAGCGTATACAGTTTTGATCAGGAAATGCGAGAAAACATAAGGGATTTAATCTTTAGAAATGCGAACGTCTACAGTTTCATCAGGACATGCGACAAACATAGAGAGAAAGAGTGTGCATAATATTGTGTCCCAGCACATTCAACGACGCTGGTTAGCACTGGGTAGTTTTATAAACGTGTGTCTATGGTCTCACTGCCAATGCCCATGATTCTTCTCAGTTCCATTATTGCTATTGCCCAGTCGACCGCTATGGGCCCTGCCTTCAGATTTGTCACCACAGAGAAATGAAAAAAGATCTTTCTTGCACAAGTAGCAGACACAACACATCTACAAATATGCTCAGCGCCTTATAACATGATGACGGTTCTGCTAACCTTTTTCAGGCAGATAAACGTGCACCATGTTGAGGGGAACTAGCCATTCGCTCTTGATTTTTCTCATTCGGTTAAAACAATCATAATCACAAACATAATGAGGAAAACTGCCATTCGTTCGATTCTTCTCCTTCATGTAAGAAGATAATAAACATCATGATCAGAATCATAACTACAACAACAGAACCACCAATAATAATAATATTGATCACGATAATAATGGTGGTGATGATGATGATGATGATGATGATATAAAAACGAACAATATTAATTATAGTAATGATACTAGCACGACAAGAAAAGAAGAAGAATAGTTGCGGAGAGGAGGAGGAGGGGGGAGAGAGAATAGCAATGGAAAGAATAAGAAAAAAAAGAGGAATAAGAGGAAGAAAAGAAGGGGGGGGGGGGGGGGGGGGGGGAAGGGAGGCATAATACAAAACACATAATTCATCTGTGCATGTGGACACGTGGAATAGCTTGTATCCAGTCCTAAGCATGCTTTCTGTACTACCATGAAGTTTCCAGATGACAAAAAATACCGACAAGTTTGACAGTCTCACGAGAGAAAAAAGTGCAAAAAGGGGTTTCTAACACAAAGGCAGTAGTCCATACATCAGAATAATAACAATCCAAACAACAGTGTGATTCATGTTGTTCGTAGCCTGACCGACTGTAGGGGTCCATTTAAGGGCAGACATATCGTCCAAATGCGTTCATTGTGTGTCTGATCAAAACGAAAACAATGGACGATCACTTAATTTGAAATAAATTCGAATGTACTTGAAACCGAATCATTTTTTTCTTTCCATAAAGAAACTCACAGATCGAATTGAAACTATTCATCTCTTTTATATGTTAAAAAGGGGGGTGGGGGGGAGGGGGGTAAAGAAAACTCAAAAAACTATATCAGGTGCACCATCCCCCAACTAAGGTGTGCTGGGGTCCACTATGAAATGTTTGTGTCCACTGCCATGCAGACCCCATCAATGTATTGGTGCAGCTTTTCCTTAGGAGTAATTATTGTTTGTTTGTCTGTTTGCTTTTAATCCTCCAACCTCCTTTTTCTTTCCTTTTTTTTTTTTTCTAAGCGGGGCCTCCATCCTACTATCCCCCCCCCCCCCCCCCCCCCCCCCACACACACACACACACACACACACACTTTCCTTTTTTTTCTCCCCTTGATAATAATAAATCTGACTCTTTCGTGCAAAATCTGTGTGTTTAATTACTAAGTGGACGATCTCTTGCTGATTTTAATATTTTGTCGTTTGACACACAGCGTCTGGTTTTTCTTCCGTACTCATGCTTGGTGTTCCTGGCGAGTACTTTCATAACGTGGTCTGCGCCACGCAGCCCCTCTCATCATTTCAGAGAGATGACGAGTGTGTCATGAGCGGCCTGTGGGCAGTCGCCACATTGCCGGTTCTTCTGTACGGCAACTAGGTGCAGGTGGCGAGAGTTCTCTCAGGCGAAGACGGAGCAGAAAAACTACGGAGTTTTACATTGCACGTCACTTGCCCGGTACGGGCTACATAGGAAACATATCCAACCCGTACAGCACGTTCTTGTGCGATTTCCTTACACCATACCGGGTTTCGATAGGGACGTGTCAACGTACCTAACTCGAGTTACACATGGCTTCACCCGTATGTGTTTCACAACAGCACGACTTGGGTTTCAGAGAAAGTAGCGTTTCGTTTTTTTGTTTTTTGGTTTTTTTTTTCATTTTAAAACTGTCCTTAGCCTCGTGTGTATGTTTCATTTCACTAAGTTGTAAACCGTTTGCATACAATACTTCCAAAGACACCACCTATCCACAGGCGAGAGACAGGCGGCCGGGCAGCACGTATTCCCAGTCAGCCTACTCGTCACCGAGAACGGGATTTAAAGATTGCGGCCCCACTTCAGGCATATTCCAACTCAAACAGCTGCTTTCTGACTATAAAGCAATAAGTGTAAATCACAGATGCTTTCTAGAAGTGTTTTTGATCAGTTGATGCTAAAAGCTTGTTTTCAAAGTCTTCGTTGCATGTGATTGAGGAATTGCACCGAATGTGGACACAGATTTCTAAGTAGGCCAAAGCCAGCTTTTTCTCGCTGTGTCTCGGTGAGTGAAGGACGGAGTGTGAACAATCAACTCATGTGGAATCCCATGTTTTCTGGCACCACATGCCACACACAACTGGGGAACAAGGTCACGGTTTAACCTTTTTCGGCAATGATTACCGGATATCAAAAACATTAATGGATACACAGGTGTAGATTAATGCTAATCTAATGAACAATATGAAGCGGACAGATGAATTCTCCACGAATATGTCTTCTCTGGATGCAAAACCAAATGTTTCCTACATTTCTGTCACGGTTCACCTGGTTAAGGGCGACCAGTGACGCGGCGTGTGGGAAGAGGGAGAACCCGCAAGTACCTGACCTCAAGCGCACAAATCAAAACCAGGCAAGAGACAGACAAACCACACATTTATTCACATTAAACAGATATTGATGAGAGATGAAGAGATGGGGCCCTAATAACTAGAGAGAACAGTGATGATTGTAACCCCCCCCCCCCCACCCTAGCCCAATACAGCACCAGGAGGACCTAACCACCCCCCACCTACCCCACACTACTGAAGCCCAGGGGGAAAAAGGGGAAATATGGACAATGACAATCACATAAGAAAAAAAAAAACAGTCTTAAAATCTATTTTTTAAAAAATGATAATGGCCTGTCAAAGGAAACAAAACAAAACAAAAACAAAACAAAACCTCAAAGAAAACATCCCAAACAGTTCATTTTTCTGGTACATTTCTGTGTGCTTCTGCCCTGTTCCGTCTTTCTGGGGCCACCTTGAGTCCAGCACCCCCGCCCACAAACCCTCAACTCACGCACGCCCCTCACTGCAGTCGCCTCATGATGTCAGGACGGGCGAGGAAGTGCCGACGTCACCATCGGGATCTCCCGGGTCCCAGGGCAGCAGGCTGTGTTAACGTCCCGGCCAACAGGAGCAAGGTCAGGGCGTGGGATGAACAGGAGGTGAAGCAGGAGACGAAGACCCGGGGGAAAGGCAGAAGGAGAAGGAAAAGGGAAGTGCTGCACATCGTACAGTGGACTCCGGATGAGCACACCTGTATGGACTGGGCGGCGGGAACGAGGGGAAGGGGGAGGGGGAGTGAAGGTGAATGTGGGGGGGGGGGAGGTAACCATGACCCAAGGAGCCCCCTACACCTAACTCTATATATATTCACTGGTCCTCCAGGCACAATAAGCCATATATACAAAAAACTCTCTACTTATAGTGGACACTTTGCACTGGTAAAAGATTAATCGGAATCACCTTATGAATGGCAGTATTAAAAGAAAAAACTGATAGTTACATTTGAACATATAGACGTGTAAGTACGCAGTTGAGCCAAAATAATGACAAAAGAAAAACCACTGGCCCTAAGCCATCTCAATCAATCAATCGATCATTTTGATTATAGTCCAGCCGACCATGAAGACTATAAGACTATCTCTGAAACTCAATCAATTAAGCATCTTTGAAAGAGGGATGATATGAAAATAAAGCAAAAAAAATGACATCACCATTCACTCTCTATGCGACCCAACAAAACAGACAAAACAAAGGCGCCTGGTATCCAGAAGGGAAAAGGGGGGAGGAGGGAGAAGAGGGGGGGGGGGGGGGGGGGGGGGACACGGAGACACCCCCAAAACACTACCTCGCCAACCAACCTTCCCCTGCCTCGACCCCTTAAGGCGCCAAACGGTAATGCCACAAAAAAAATTTATGCTGGAAAGTTTAAAAAAAAAAAGTGAAAAATCCTTTTGAATTTCGAAACGGTAATGAAAATAAGGTAACGATTTCAGCGCAAAATGTGATACCCTAGTTGACACCAGAAGGGGAGAGAGAAAAAGGGGGAACGAAAGGAAACAGCTCCCGAGATGTATGAATGACAACTTGCAATCAGTAGCATTCCACTAAAGAGGATGTGACTGCCTGAAAAAAAACGAACCCCCAGAGTCGAAACAAAAGAAATGAATGTCGAAATTTGACCAAAAAATATCTTCAACGTGACCAACGTACCACCAAATACTAATTTAAATCTTAACACTCACCCAAACCACTCGTGCCAAAGAGGAGGACGAAGACGACAGGTCACCACGTCTGGGAAGGGGAAAAGACCATGTAGACCCCCCCCCCCCCCCCCCCCCCCCCCCCCCCCCCCCCCCCCCCCCCAGATGTCCACCCCCCCACCACCCCCCCCCCCCACCGGAGTCTGACCCTCCTACCTCTATCCCTCTCCAGTCTTCCTTTCCAAGGTCCTCCTCCGTCTTCTTCTCAAGGTCTTTTCCGTCTTCTTCTCAGGGTCTTCTTCTTTCCGCTTCCTTGGGCCCTCCAGATGAAAAGATGATGTGGGGGGGTGAAAACAAAAGGATGGTGAGATGGATAACCCCCAACAAGACGACGAGTCTTGCTCCAGTGGTTTGACTGCCCACTCCAGTTCATATCTAGAATACAGGGACGAGGCTCTCTGAAACAAACGATCCACGAAAAGAAAATAGGATGACTCCCGGATTCACCCCCCAAATCCGGAGTGCCAAATCTCACCCAAAACCCCAGTTTTTTTGGCCCACCTTCCACCAGTGGCGTAGGCTAGCGAGAAGACTGGGTGAACGAAAACGAACGAAACGCACGTGCAAACACAGTGCACAGAGAGGGCTGGGGTGAACTGAAATCAGTCGAGCAGTGTTTGCCCCAAGATTTGGTCTCTCCGAAAAAATGGGCATATAGGGCAAAAAGTATAGGGACAAAATCTCCTCAAAAGGGGTAGAATAGAAAGGTCACGCTTGGCGCGTGACAATTTCCATCACATCAGATGAAGAACATAAGTACATGCGCGCGCATACGCGCACACGCGTGCATGTGTATGTGTGAGTATTTGTCGTTTATTATTGTATTTTTTTATTATTTTCATCTAGTCATAAAAGTATTTGATTTGTTTATTCGTTTATTCAAACCATTTATTATTGAATCAATTATCAATTTATTTGCTTATCAGTTGACTTTAGCTTAGACAGACTTAAGAGAGATACTGCTTTCAGTAGATTTGTGACTCATAGGATGAATTGCTTATTGTCTGCAGATTTCCTTTTTCAGTGGTTGAGTTGAAGTAAGCCTCAAGAGGGTCCCTAAACGTTCAGAGCTACACCATTTGCACATAATTATGATCGGCAACGACACGAAACGGTTTCGAACTTTCAATGATTTTATTTCTCTTAAATCCTGGGCCTGTGGCATGCAAAAGCATCCTTTTGCATTCCCTCCCGTCTTTTCCGGTTCCAGCCTGCAAGGTGTCCTGCCAAGCATTCCGGGAGGACACCCCACTCCCCCCTCCTCAACCCCGCATTCCGGACGCACCCCCCCCCACCCCCCCCCCCCCCCCCCCCCCCCCCCCCCCCCCCCCCCACCACCTACCCCCCCCCCCCCCCCCCCCCCCCCCCCCCCCCCACCCCCCCCCCCCCCCCCCCCCCCCCCCACCCCCCCCCCCACCACCCCCCCCCCCCCCCCCCCCCCACCCCCCCCCCCCCCCCCCCCCCCCCCCCCCCCCTCTCTCTCTCTCTCCTATAAGGACCAAACACTTTAAAATACAGACAACATGCACGAAATGACTTTGTATACCCATTGTGTGTGCAAGGTGAAGAAAAAATGAAATATCTAGTCTTCCTTTGTTAGCTTTAAAAGACCTTCGCCAAAATTATCCCACGGTAGAAAAATTATTGCAGGCGCCCATGTCTGCTTCGTTACAGTACTGCTTAGCTCTAACAGTCATAGGGTTATTAGAAATTGGGGTATGTTTTTTTTTAAGGCGTCTAAGATTCAGGACGAATAGTACGTTTTATTACTGTTTTAATTACTAGGGATGCGTTTTCTCCCCTGATAAATGCTTTTTTCTTGCCTTTGATGCGAATTATTTGCTCTTTCACATTTCACAAAGGGCCCAAGGCCTTAACGGACAAAAATCTGAAG
>JADBJO010026568.1:15000-17500 GCA_016801955.1 Conus betulinus | reverse complement strand
GAGAGCTAATAATATCGGCCTACCAGCCATGAATGATTGTATGACTGAAAGGGGGATGGGGGGAGAGGGGGCGGAGGTAAAAGCAGTCAAGGCACTGACACTGAGTCTGAGTCCAGCAAGAAAGCACTAAGTACTTCATTGTGCAGCTAGGAGGAAGGGAGGATGAGGTTAAGATCCATGAGACAAACAATACAACACAGAGAGAGAGAGAGAGAGAGAGAGAGAGAGAGAGAGAGAGAGGAGAGAGATGGAGAGAGAGAGAGAGAGAGAGAGAGAGAGAGAGATCACCAGTGTTTGGGACATGACACAGTCGTCACAGCAAAGTGACAGAGAGGGAAGGGAGGGGGTGTATGACTTGGAGACGGATCATATCAACAAGGTGTCTGAAGGGGGGTGGAAGGGTAGAGGGCGATTATTCACCATGTCAGATGGGCAACAGCTAATGAAAGATTGGGAACAAGGGAAAGGCAACAGACAAAAAGCAAAAAAAGGCCGACGACATGACACAAGAGACTGAGGATACTGATAAGGAGGGGAGTCGGACCTTTTCAGCCTAGACAGACAGGATCCAGAAAATGATCAGGAGTTGGACTGGAAGGGGGCTTTGACGGTTACGAAGAGAGCTGTAACAACATCAAGTAATGAAAGAGAAATATCTCAGGTACCAAAGATACCTCCAAATGAAAAACAGCAAAGCTCAAAATAGGCAAAATCAACAAAATAGCCAAGCACAGGAAGGGACGGGGAGACCTAGAGGGGATGCCGTGAATATTACCTGACAAATATGGGAACAACTGACACATAAAGCACAGACCTTCAGGGACATATACCTGACCAAGGCAGACAGGAGGCTAGTGACAATAGCAGCACCAAGGCTGATGAGAGTGAAAACATACCAAAGCAGAAAGGTTAGGGGAGTGAAAAGTAATAACGACCAAATGAAATCTGATGATAAAGAGATCAAGGAGAGAGGTGGAATGGGTGAGAATGACAAGGATGAAAGTGGGGAGCGTGACAAATAAAGATACTTTGCATGTTAGTTGTCTGAATGTGAGTGGAGAAAGCAACACCATGTCTGTTGACCTCGGAATGATTGAGTTGGTGGAGCCACAGGTGTCCAATATGACCAGACCAGAAGTTGAAAATGATGACATTGATGACGATTTTATTATCATTATTATTAGTAATTTGTTTTAATGTTTCATTTATTTATTTATTTGATTATTATAAAAATGTATTTTCTAAATATATTTCTGTATCATGCTTTTATCATCTGAACCTTCACTATCCTTGTTAGCAGTATCATTCAGTAATAATATTGCTAGTATTGATACTACCACCACTAGCATTGACATCACCATCGCCTTCGCCTCTGGGACTGTTGCCACGGCAACCCTGCTGTTTAAGAATCCTCTAGCCCACTGTCCTTTCTCCCATACCCATACTTATTCACACCAAGATTGCTAGTAATCTTTGTCTTAATTGAAAAAAAATGTTGACCATTATTAGTATTCATATCAGTAATACCATTATCATCATTACGTTGTCGGTACAACACTATGTTAATCTGACAGTAAATGGTTTCAGTCAGTCAGTCAGTCATCATTACGACTTGACTCGCGCATTATTTCCCTTCCAACAGCCTCGTTCTCATTCAGTGCCTTCTTCCTTGCGCTGAACTCTGAAGCGATCAAAGCTAAGCTAAGGATTTTCGTTATTTTTTTATTCGTTTTTGTCTCACCTGAAGAAGACCTAAGAGGTCGAAACGCGTTGTTTTTTATCTTGTGACTCGTTTATCCACGTTTCTCTGGGCGGTTCGCTAACATTTATTTAAGATTTGTTTAGATTTCTGCCTGCAGTCGTTTCACTTTGCGACTAGATCTATCAGCCTAAATCAAACTTCACGAGCTTCGCGAGAATATTGGATGTCCCTCTCCCAGCATGCCTGTTTGATTGTGAGTTTCTTCGCGGTGTTCACATTTTGTGAGCTTTAAGCAGGCCTCGTTGTATTCAGCCAAATCTCACGAGTTTTTGTGTGAGCCTTAAGCAGGCCTTGTTGTATTCAGCCAAATCTCACGAGTTCTTGTTAGCCTTAAGCAGGCCTCGTTGTATTCAAGTCAAATCTCACGAGTTTATAGCAATCTTTGGGCCACTGACAGAGTTTTGAAAAGTCAGTCGGGAGTTGGAAGCCACATTGTCAGGCTGAAATTTGATTTGAAATCCGATCTTCACGTGGGCACAGAAGAAGAAAAAGGCGACTTTTGTTCGTCTGGGCGAGGCTCCTCCTAACAGCGTCATCTATTTTGACCTTAGTTATGGTTGATAACAAGTTATGGTTGATAACAACTGCCACAGCACAGCAGGCTTTCTGTCAGAAATTTTGCATCAGAAGATGGACTGGCCAACTCATGTGTATACATAAGCTGTTGAGGTGAGTCTCGTAGAACAGGAAGTATTTGTGCATTTCAATGTTCAATTTCATCTTTATGATATCATCCTG
>JADBJO010026568.1:0-10000 GCA_016801955.1 Conus betulinus | reverse complement strand
GGTGAGAGCCACACACCTCTCCAGGACCATTATAACATCTAGAGAGACGGCTACCTCACATGAAAGCAAGAACATAAACGCTAGCAACTTGCACAAGATACTGGATCTCCAGGCTGTGTCCTTCCACAGATACGAACCGCTGTACACACGGTCCCACCACACACAGTACTGAAAGGTAAACTCCCATCAGGATTTTAGACCAACATAGGTGACACAAAAATATCTCAGTGTTGCTCTTCTTTTTAGTCTCTCCAGTGAATATTACACAAATGAGACCATTGCCTACAAGGATAAAAAGTGATAGAATGTAAACAAGAATCTGCTGCACCTTAGCTCCTAGAAGATGATTGCAGGTGGAAAAAAATGGAGAGGGGTGCATCACAGTTCCTGACACTGAAGTGCTCTGGCAAAGTCTGAATACAGCAGAGCTTGAAGTTATCAGCATGCAGTTCCCCTGAGCTTTATCAGATTCCTCAACAAGGTTTTAGAAAGTCTGATATCTCACTGCCACGGTGATCCAGTTTGGCGAGAAAAGGATTGTCAAAACCTTTTCCAGTCACACCTTGCGTGTTGCTGCCAGACAGGTTGAGGGCAACGAGTCCTGAGAAAGACTGAAGGTTTTTCAGGTCTAAATTTGGTATCTTGACAAATGTCAAGTCCAGGATTCTGAGATTAGGAAACGTCATCCTGTTTGATCCTCTGGTAAACAAAGCAGCCAAAGGATTTTTTGCCAGAACCAAATAATTGAGGTTGCTGACATTGTTGAGGATTTCCAAAGAAAACTTCTTCAATTGGTTTTCACTAATATCTAAAATCTTCACATTAGGGAGTTTTGGAAGGAATAGTTCTTTTAGAAAGCAACATGTCATGTTCAGATATACCAGCATTGTATTTACATACAGACTTTCCGCTCTCATTCCGCTATAAGACACGTCTAAATATCGCACGTCTGGGAATGCATCCACAGGGAACCCCTGTCTGCAGGTAAAAGCCAGACCCTGGCAGGAGCACTGGTCAGGACAGGACATGGAGCAGTACCATTCATCGTCATGCTGAGGACACTGGTTTTCTGCCGTCACACACATGATCTGGGTGCAGACACACCTGAGACTGACGACAGCGAAAGTAGTACCCAGGGCAGGAGTAAGTTTCACAGTCTGCCTCGTCTTCTTTGTAAGGGCAGTCATACACGCCATTGCACCGTACAAACACAGGGAAATGGAAAAGCTATGGAGGGACATTCAAAATGAGTAAGAGGACTTTGGGATCCTCGTCTCATTGAGTAGTAACTTACTCCCGTGTCATCGTAATCATCATAGAAACGAACCACTGCAGGAAACCTATAGAGTTTCCATGATGATACTGAAGATAAAAACGACTCGGTACTCCGAATATTGTTACACAGGCCGGTGTCCAGAGACTTCTTGCAGGGAGAGTCAATGACACTGCACTTGTAGGACTCGTCAACACACTGCCGAATTTTAAGGAAAAGAAATCAATAAAACCATATCTATAACTACGACACATGCTACTGACTGCTAGCAAGGAAAATAAAAAACAAAAGTACAAGAAAAAAAAAATGCAATAAGAACATACTTCATAAGGAATCAGCATTTTTGCTTTAGGATCCAAGCTAATGCCTTGATATTAACGCATATTAACAAGTCATCAGGTTTGTTTGTTATGTAACACACGCACTGTCAGTATTCTACCACTGACGCACATAGATTCCCTCACGTTTGCTACCAAATTCTCCCACAGAGAGAAGAATAATAACATGGAAGCGATTTGTCGTTATTCACAACATCTCAGGACATGCACCAGTAGAATGAAATGCTCAGCGCAGACACTGGTAGGAGGAGAATGCGATGCAAATCCACTACATTAACACCCTTTTAGGAAAAACCAAAATCAGGGATGAGATTAAATGTGTCACATCTTAATGCTCAAAATGTTTATGATAACAACAACGTACAACACTACTACTACTACTACTACTACTACTACTACTACTACTACTACCTACAACAATAACGATAATTATTATTATTATCATCATCTTCATCACCATCATCATTATCATCATGTGTAATGTACGACATAAATCTCAATTTAATTCCATGACCTTTTTCATTATAATTCCACACGCCTTCCTGTCCATTCACCTTCACACCACCCACCACAGGTAAAGAACAAGGCGCCTCAGCCCTCACTACAGTCAGAAGACACACGGCTGATCCTTCCTGTCCATTCACCTTCACACCACCCACCACAGGTAAAGAACAAGGCGCCTCAGCCCTCACTACAATCAGAAGACATACGTCTGATCAACTCAAAAGATAAGAAACTGGTTGGAAGGAAACAGAAGAAATGTCTTTCTCCTTGTTTGCTATTGGAGCTTTTACATAACACTTTTTGATACAAGTCATTTAAGAACAAGAGAGGCAGTGTGACTGCATACAGTGTGAAAGAAATGAACGATGATGGTATTTGTGGGCTAGCTTCAGGAAATGACTTTGCAAATTCTAACTTGAGTTTTGACCACTATTTCTTCATCGCCGTAAAAACGCTATGCCCCCCCCCCCCCTCCCCCTCCTACACACACACACCTTTTCCATCAACCACCTCTTTTCTTTTTTACAAGCACTCTCAGTCTTTTACTCCATCTCCTCCTGCCACCCCCATCTTCTCTCCTCTCAACCATAACACTTTGAAACATCCTGACCTTGATTATTAATGCTGTCTCTACCAGTCATATAATGACAACATGTAGACCTCCCTAGGTAAGAAGTTACAGCCTAGAGATGAATATTATTGTCAAACAGAATGGTCTCAGTTTCTAGGTATTGAAAAAAAAAAAACCGTTCATCATGGTGACCTGCAACCTAATTGTTTACAATGTCATGTTGTGGTTTTGTCGGATTTGAAGTTGTCTGCACTGCATCAGGATCCACCAACTCAGCTTAGCTTCTTGGATCAAGTTGTCTGGAGTGCACAATTCACCACACCTTTCTGAAGTAAGCTGCTTGCCATAGTTACTCCTTTGTCCTTGAGTTTGCCACGAAAATCCTTGTATGTCTCCGCTGTGATTATGTCCTCCCAAATATTTTATTTTCACAAGCATACATTAGGGTCCCCCATCACCGCTCTGGACTACATGATAGGACCAAAGAATGCCATCTATGATCCATGTCGTGTCCCTCAAGTCTACGCAGCTCAAGACGTCTGCCAGAGCTCTGGCACAGGAGTCAAAGGTCCCCTTTCTCTCTGCCACTGGCACCCATTTATAAATTATCCTCTGTAGAACCCCTTCAGTCTGTCAGCCTCTGCCTCAGTCATGTCATTTCTTTCATCATGTCTCTAACTGTATTTGTGGGTCGGTACATGTTTGTTCTTTTCTTTCTCTGATAGAGTGTGTTGCACTGAGAACCTATCTCGTGAGTTCTATGCTAACTGCCAATGGGTTTGAGCATGTTTTCCTCTCACTGAATGGTGTCTAGTGTCTGCTGCTAAATGCTTGCTTACAGGTTAGAATTACCACAGACATGTAGAGGGGTACAATGGGAACTTCTGATGTCATTGGTTGCCCATGCATTGCCTTGTCGGTCGTGATCAGATCTTGGATTTAGCTCAACGTCCCAGTCATAAACCACATTTGCAACACTGAATTCCACTTATGGCATATTAACTCCGTACACGCTTCTACTCCAGTCATCCAAAGGAGATACTGGGGAAACAAAAATCCACTTCCTTGAGTTCCCTTACCAAATGTTGTGAAGAAAGCAAAAACAAAATATTTTACAAATTTTACAAATTCACAAAATTCACCAAAAGCTGCATGATAGCATAGGGTTGGACGCTGAGGTTTCTGAAAAGAAATGCCTAAGTCCTTATGTTAGCTAGAGAATAATCATGTAAAAATGTTGAAAACATTCTACACATAACATGTTACAAAAAGATACGAATTTGTTGTAGGATTCAAAGCACACCCTACCCAGTTGGGGACACAAAGTGAAATCTTAAAAGAAATGTATTAATTAAAAAAAAAAAAAAAAAAAAAAAAAATAAAAACTAAAAAACGATTTCTGTTAATCCAATTGCCCGTTTTCATGTTATGCTTCTCTTTACACCAGTTCGTTTGTTTTCTTTTTATTAATCACATCAATTGTTTACATTTACTTATTAACCATTTTCTACTCCTTATGTATTTTGTATTCCCCAACTGGCAACTTACCCACAGAGAATCAATATCCTAACCAAGGAATCCTTAGCAGATATCTGTGCTGCATCAACATCGGCCACTTCCTGGCCTCAAAGAAAACTAGGTTTTCCTTTTACCCCCACCCCCCCCCCCCCTTTACATGGAAAAAAAAAGCAAATGGCTTGGCCCAAGCCACGCTCCCTTTCCTCCCGTCTAGCAACTCCCGGACTGCCCTACATATCGGGGACACACCCGTCCTACAAACAGTGATCATCTCTCATTCATCACGTGCCTCAGCGTCCAATCAAAGTAAGAGATCCAAATAATGTTTACCCACGTATACACACCGCAATGACAGCCCCCACAACACACGAGATATGCTGCCACAAAAGAAAAAAAAAACAACAAAAACAAACAAACAAACAAAAAACAAATACAAGTGTGTCCAGTTTGTTCCTTGCATAATTACCCATCTGTTTCATCTTCCCTGTAAAAGTGACTCGCCCCGAACAAGGAAATCTCCACACGCGATTCCCCAAATGCACGTTTTGAAACTCCATGTTGAGTGCTATTGTTAATTTTCATATTAATGTAATCAGCTCACACTTTTCTGTTTATCTGTAACTTAAATCCAATTGTATGACAAGTTCATAATTCATAATTTGCGAAAATGGTACACAATTGCTACCTCAGGAAAAACACACACACACACACACACACACACACACAACACACACACACTTTTTGAACTTATTATATCAAATCATACCAGAGACAGAGAGAGAGAGAGAGAGAGAGAGAGAGAGAGAGGGCGAGAGAGAGTGTGTGTGTGTGTGTGTGCGCGCGCGCGCGCGCGCGCGCGCGTGTGTGTGGTGTGTGTGTGTGTGTGCAATTTCATGAGAGCATGAAAAAAAAAAAAAGGGTCATGACGAACTGGAATAGTCATAAGCATTCACATATGAAATACTGTACTGACGATACAGTGCCTACAATTCCCCTGCCCTTCCTTTCCTGTATAAAAGTGATTCATTCCAGTTAAAACAAAAAAAAAGAAACATACAAAAAAAACAACAACAACAATGATGTCCTGAGTATCATTCCTGACCCTTACCTGACCGCTGTCACCACAGGGCAGCGCTTTTCTCTAATGGACACGGTGGGTGGACACAGAAATCCTCATCACTGCCATCAAAAAACAGTCCGCACTGTAATCACAAACCCAACGTGAAAGGCAGACGCTCTCCAAAGCTGGAACACAGAAAGTATAACGAATGTGACGTGTTGGGAGCCGCACACCAAGATGACGTCAGCGCAGTGAGAGCGTCGTCAGGTGGCTGAAAATTGACGTCATCATTAGCCCAGCAATCGCTTTGCAGATCACAAGCCATAAAGGCCGGTACCCAGACTGCTAGGCAGCGAGCGGTGGGTAAGAAGTGTGGAAAGAATGTCTGATTGATGTCTGTCAATCTGACTGATTCCTGTTCTTCTTTTTGTCGATGTCGCATTTCTTTGTCAGGTCGGTTGGAACTAAATGCAGAATCAAATTCGCACAAGTAATAGTAACACCTCTTGCTAGTGCAAACCCTTGTCATGTGAACACAGACATTTACTTGGTTTTATCATTGCTCCACAAGGGGATGATGACAGATATCCATCAAACTGAACTGTCCATTTGGGATAGAACGTTTCTTTAAAGTTAAGAGAGAGTGAGAGAGAGAGAGAGAGAGAGAGGAGAGAGAGAGAACGACAAGACAAGACAAGACAAAGACAAGACAAGACAAGACAAGACAAAATTCTTAATTTACGAGGGTAATAGATAAGCACTGACGTACTTTTTTACATCCAGTCCTCGCCCTGAGTAGGGACTACAAAACATGCAGTGAAAAATGAAATAATGTAAGAAAGCAAACAAGGCAAACAAGGTGGTCATGCAATCACAATGGAACATCAAGTGAAAACAGAAGAGAAATGAAACTTAAAAAATAAAATAATATTAAAATCAATAATAAACAAACAATAATAAACAAACAAATATAAAATAAAAATGAAAATAATAAGTTTAATAATAACTAAGAAAGGGGGAAGGGAGGAGGGATGAAGAGTGGGGGTGGGAGGTGGGCTGAGCTTGGGACCCTAATATCTGGAAATGTGCCACAAAGTACAAAAATAATTAGCATGTATAACAACAGACAGTAAAATGAGTATCTGACAAAGTACGTACCGTAATTTTGAACACACACATACACACACACACACCACACACACACACACACACACACACACCACACACACAGGGAAGAGAGAGACGAGAGGAGAGAGAGGTAGAGAGAGGGAGAGAGGAGAAGAGGAGGAGGAGAGACGAGAGAGAGGAGGAGGAGAGAGAGAAGGAGAGAGAGGAGAGAGAGGCACAACATGTAATCATTTTTCATTCTTATTTACAGAGATTATTATGTTGATGACTTGAATGCATAATAATAGATATAACTATCATATGCACAAGACCGACTTCTTCCCATACACTTTCTGCATTATTCACTTGTTAGTTACGAGGACAGGAACAATTAACGTATTCCAACAATAATTTAATTTTATTTCCGTTGGACACAATCCATCGAAGCCTAAAAACTGCAGCTCACAGAATTTTTTTTTCAAACACAAATAGCGTAACTCGGTTAAGACATGAGTTAAGAAGGATCACAATATTGTTGTTCACCCGACATACCATTAACACATACGATATTAAGTTACAAAAAACAAAAAAAACAAAAAAGAAAAAAGAAAAAAAGAACAAAAAAACTCAACCTCGAATTAATTAATCCCAAACGTTGACAAAATTTAAATTATTGGTGCATTCCCTAGGCGACGTACAGGCTACTACATCGATAATTAAGTGGCGTGTGTTACTACTAATCATCTTCATAAAATCTCATACTCCAGTATAGGAGAATAATGGAAAATTCATCTCATATAAAGGCACATTTTGAGAAAAAAAAAGTGACAAAGGTTTTTGATTGTGGGCTTTGTAGGCCTTCGTTGGCACGACATAAGCGGTAAAGTAAGAGCTGGCACCCTTATTTAAAGCGAAAGATGAGAAATGGGTTTCACTTGAACAGTGAATCCGATTTGATGGACATATACAGATATCAAAGAGAATATGTCATACAACCATGACCAAAATCATTTGTAATGGTCAAGGTTCTTTCAAATCGTACTCTATTTAAATATTTTAAAGTATCGAGTTTATATTGCACAAGATTTGAATGTGTTGTGCTTTCATATATGCGAGCATATATGCACTAGTTTGTCGCAGACTCTAATAGAATCTTCGATTTAACAAAACACCTATGACCGAAGAAGAAGTGCCTTCTGACTCAAGAAAAGGGTACTTTGATTGATGAGAGACAACACTTTCATTCAATATTACCCATGACCAAGACAAACAAGAGAACCAATAATATCAGGGCTTTACACCATGTCCAAAACTGATTCCATGGGCGCTAAATAAATTCAAAGAGAGTTCAGAACTAATTACAGCAAAGACTGCTACAATTATATCTATTCACATAAAATCCTAAGGAGGCGAACCGTCATCCTACGACTTTGAGACTGGATGCATGAACTTCATAACTCTATGAAATTACTTTGTCTGATTTTCCTTGCTGGTTTTGCTAAGATTTTCCAATGTATCCTAGCAATTCTAAATTTTCACAGTTCTGGAATGCTTGTTCAAAAGTTCAGTGTATATAGTAGAGGAGAGTCAGAATGTCAAAAACTGTCCCTCCGTTTGGCTGTGTCAAAATCTTTCTGACAAGCAAAAATTGATAATATTTTTTCTTCTTTTTTAACATGCTTACGTGTTAATGAAAAAGGGAAAGAAATCCCCCCCCCCCCCCCCCCCCCCCCCCCCCCCCCCCCCCCCCCCCCCCCCCCCCCTTGCTTTACATTATTATTATGTTCATGTGAACGATTCCCTTGATCCCTCCACTCCACCTTTTGTTTCACACTTTTACATATAATTACCTGCACAATTCCATCGTGCACCTCCGATCCTATCGTGATGATTGAAATACGGTTCTTGTACAGTTAGTTTCTGAATATCGTTGTGGTCATTTTTGCAGTCATAAAAAAACTGTAGCCATTTCTGTTCGACAACCCTTATATCATTAAAAAGCAAACTGGATTTTTTGTTTGTTGACAAATATTTCAAAGGAGCTCAAAGAAACTAAAATTCTTCAAAGCAACGACACAGCAGAATCTCTGACTGGCACTTTGACTGGGTCTGCAAACAGCAAATGTACTCTGATGTCTCTCCCAATAAGCTCCAACTGCCCCAACACCTTGGCTTGATTCTGAATGATGATGACATTTCGCATGAGAACGCAAACGGGCTCAGTTGTGTCAGATGTTCCAAAGACCTTCAGCTCCCAGCACGTGGAACTCACCAGGGACTGTGTCTTCCTTGGGCAGCGCTGAGGTGTGCAAGTTGCCACTGATCATTGATGAGCTGGGATATCAGCTCTGTGGGGCCTGCAGCGCTTCTGCTCCTGGCCTGGATGACGTTCTTTATCAGCTTTTGAAGAATCTCTGATAGAGCTGTGTCCAGACCCTTCTGGAGGTCTGGAACCATATCTACACCGGCAGGATGCTCTTCGCCCTACTGGCAGGGAGCCCATGATCATCTATTCCTATTTTTTACCTAGGGCCAGGGAAGGGATCTTGCCAACCCCGCAAAACTGTCGTCCAGTGGCTTCCAGGACCAACTGTAGTCTGCAAGCTGGTGGAGGGGAGGGCCGGCTCCAAGCTGGGTGTGGAGGCTGAAGCAGATGGTCTTTTGGCCCATGGACGGCGCGGGGTCTGGAGGCGCCACCTATCATTGACCATTCGGTCAGTCTGAAGCCACCATCCGCAGCGCCTTCATTAATAAAGAACATGTGGCTACTAGCTTATTCGATATGGGGGGATCTATGATGCCAGCTTGGATAAATGGAAGTTCTGTGGACAGTTGTAAATCTGTAAGCGCAAGCATCTTCAATTGTGAAGTTGTTCAAACTTGTACACATCTCTGAATTGAGATGGATGCAACTGGTTTTTTTTGCTCAGGTTCCCAGCCATTCGAGGGCGTTCGAGGCAGCGCGTTTGTTTTAGCCTTGACTAGAGAGGGTCAAACAGAGGGAGTTGGACAGATTGGTCTGTTGCCCCACACATTGGGGCCCACATCTCAGGCTTGTTCCGGGAACTCTGGCAGGGAAGAGTTGACAACTTGTCGAGACTTAAAATGGGACTGTTCCAAGCAGTCCAACCTGGAAAGGAGTGTTGGTCATGTTCAAGGAGCAGACGGATGTGGGGGGGAGGGGGGGGGGGGAGGGGGGCGGGGAGGATGTTGTGCCGGTAGCACACTGGCCGTTCCTTTATGCACCCGTTGTTGTTGTGTGGGGGTGAGGGGGCTCGTGGGACCTTCCATGTCGTGTGCATCCCGTGCAGCTGCTTTTTGGAAGTCTGGCCTGCCGTGCTGTGGGACATAGGACTGCACGCCTGCTCCTCCGTTTTCTTGTCTTTTTTTTGCTTTGTTTTTCCTCCTCTCCTTTTTCGTCTCGCCTTTGTCCCTTTTTTCCCCGCTTTTTGCCCCTTTCCGTTTTTCTTTTCCTTTTTTTCCGTTTTTTCTTTTGGTTTTTTTTTGGGGTCCTTTTCTCTTTCCCCCCCCCCCCTTCCTTCATCTCGTCTTTTCCCCATTTTGCTCCCTTTCTTCCCCTTTTTCTTTTTCTTTCCCCTTTTCCTTTTTCCTCTTTTTTTTTTCCCCCC
>JADBJO010026567.1:20000-22374 GCA_016801955.1 Conus betulinus | reverse complement strand
GTGCATGTGTGGTGTGTGCGCCCACGTGGCTGTTGTTTTTATTTATATGTTCAATCAGGTCCTTTTTTTTTTCTTCAGTTTTAAATCCGGGACTAATTATAATGGCTAACCTTCTCCAGCTTTAGAATGTCAACAAAAGGCTGGCTAGCATGAGTGTCTATTGTGTTCCTGATGTGTTGCTGATTCAGGATGTGATCTTTTTCAGGATGTGATTTTCCTTTCAGGATATTATGACCTCTCCTCTCCACCACCCCTATGTTGGTGTGGCTATAATAAGACAAACTGTAAGGTCCTCTCCCATCCGGTCTTCTTCCCGTTACCCTCACCCCACCCCCACCCCCACCCCACCCCCCGCCCCCGCCTCTCCTTCCTCCTACGCTCATCTGTGTCCTAGTTCATGTGTTTCTCGACCTTTGAGCACTTCAGCGTAAGAAAGAAAGACAGACAAAAAAAGAAAGAAAGAAAGAAAGAAAGAACGCATGCATTTTGAAATCCCTACGCTTTCAATAAGTGGTCGAGTCTCGCGTCACAAGACTATGCGTTTTTATGGGAGATTCACGTTGTCAAAGTGTTAGAAATTTCGACGAGGAGTGGGTAATGCTCGCGCATTAATAATGATTGGCCGAGTCTTTGCTTCATGTGATTGTAGGTTTTTTTGTGGGAGATTCCTAGAGTCAAAGTGTCCGAATTTTCGGCGAGGAGTGGGTATTGTTTTGCCACAGAGTTATTCTTTTCTTCTTTCAGAATGCGGCCTTTTCCTCTCCTTTTTTCAGGGTTTTGTTTCTTTGTTTGTTTCTTTGTTTGTTTACTTCCCAGAATGTGACCCTTTTCTCCGTTTCCGGTTTACAACCTTGAGAAGACCTCGTGTGACCGGTTGGGCCAATATTTCAGACAATATTAAAACAATAATAGCAAATAAGCGGATTGTTGTTGTTGTGTTGTTGTTGTTGTTGCTGTTGTTGTTTGAAAACAAACATAAAATGAGGCAGGGAACAGTAAAATAGTAAACAATAAACAAGTAGGGTAACTCTTGCTCCCACGATGATACAAATACACATCCATAACTCCAAAGGGAGGTGATTCGGTGTCGTAATCAGCATTCCTCTGGAGTTACTGGCGCATACTTGTTTTATCGTGGGAGCAAGAGAGTTATCCTACTTGTTTATTGTTTTTCTTTTCTGTTTTTTTTTTTTTTTACTGGACAACGATCGACTTCGCTCCAGTCTCCGCTCTCCCAGATGCACGTAAAAAAAATTCCTTTGTTGTATGACGTTAAAAAAAATCCTTTGTTGTATGACGTAAAAAAATCCTCTGTTGCATGACTAAAAAAAAATCCTTTGTTGTATTGCGTAAAAAACATCCTTTGTTGTATGACGTAAAAAAACATCCTTTGTTGTATGACGTAAAAAACATCATTTGTTGTATGACTTAAAAACAACTTTTGTTGTATGACATTAAAAAAAAATCCTTTGCTGTATGACGCGAAAAGAAGATATTGCGTTTTTTACCATCTGAGTGTGTATTCCCCACCAACTGTTTTTTTTTTTTAACCTGGACAATGGTCGACTTCGCCCCAGTCTACGCTCTCCGAGATGCACATAAAAAAATTCCTTTGTTGTATGACGTAAAAACATCCTTTGTTGTATGACGTAAAAAAAAAATCCTTTGTTGTATGACGTAAAAAATCCTTTGTTGTATGAGGTAAAAATCCTTTGTTGTATGACAAAAAACATCCTTTGCTGTATGACGTAAAAAACATCATTTGTTGTATGACGTAAAAAAAACATCATTTGTTGTGTGACGTAAAAAAAAATCCTATGTTGTGTGACGTAAAAAAAAATCGTTTGTTGTATGACGTAAAAAAAAAAATCCTTTGTTGTATGGCGTAAAAAAACATCCTATGTTGTATGACGACGTAAAAAGAAAACATCCTTGTTATATGACACGAAAAATGATCTTGCGTTCTTTACCATCTGAGAGTGCATTCTCCCATCAACTGTGCAAAGGATTAAATAGTAATTGTTCATTCTTCAACCCTGTGGATATGCATACACCCATATTTTTGTTACAGAAAAACTGATTGGTATCCGTTTTTCTGTATAATGTGGGTGTGGACAAACCCATACTTCTGTTATAGGAAAATTGGCGAATATTCGTTTCTGTATTGCATGCATGTGCACATACACCCATTCTTGGCCGGTATTCGTTTTTGTGTAATGTGGTTGTGCACAAACCCATACTTCTGTTATAGGAAAATTGACGAATATTCGTTTCTGTATTGTGTGCATGTTACACACCCATAGATCTGTTATAGGGATATGCACCGGTATTCGTTTATGTATAACACGGGTGTGCACACACCCATACATCTGTC
>JADBJO010026567.1:0-12500 GCA_016801955.1 Conus betulinus | reverse complement strand
CTTCAGCCTCACTCTGTCGTCCCTGCCCCTCTGTATCCAGTGACAGGACACAGTCATAGGGAGAAACTGCGCAGGATCTTCAGCCTCACTGTGTCGTCCCTGCCCCTCTGTATCCAGTGACAGGACACAGTCACAGGGAGAGCTGCGCAGGATCTTCAGCTCACTCTGTTGTCCCTGCCCTCTGAATCTAGTGACAAGACACAGTCACAGGGAGAGCTGCGCAGGATCTTCAGCCTCACTCTGTCGTCCTTGCCCCTCTGAATCCAGTGACAGGACACAGTCACAGGGAGAGCTGCGCAGGATCTTCAGCCTCACTCTGTCGTCCCTGCCCCTCGGTATCCAGTGACAGGACACAGTCACAGGGAGAACTGCGCAGGATCTTCAGCCTCACTCTGTCGTCCCTGCCCCTCTGTATCCAGTGACAGGACACAGTCACAGGGAGAAGAACTGCGCAGGATCTTCAGCCTCACTCTGTCGTCCCTGCCCCTCTGAATCCAGTGACAGGACACAGTCACAGGGAGAGCTGCGCAGGACCTTCAGCCTCACTCTGTCGTCCCTGCCCCTCTGTATCCAGTGACAGGACACAGTCACAGGGAGAACTGCGCAGGATCTTCAGCCTCACTCTGTCGTCCTGCCCCTCTGTATCCAGTGACAGGACACAGTCACAGGGAGAACTGCGCAGGATCTTCAGCCTCACTCTGGTCGTCCCTGCCCCTCTGTATCCAGTGACAGGACACAGTCACAGGGAGAGCTGCGCAGGATCTTCAGCTCACTCTGTTGTCCCTGCCACTCTGTATCCAGTGACAGGACAGAGTCAAGACGACTGGAGATGAGCTGAGATGCCGTGGGATAGCCAGCAGCGTCCTCGTGTCTCACTGAGCCCTGTTCACACTCCATCAGATGGCCAGCCCTGTTCACACCCCATCAGAGGATAGCCAGCCCTGTTCACACTCCATCACAGGATAGCCAGCCTGTTCACACCCCATCAGAGGGATAGCCAGCCCTGTTCACAACACCATCAAGAGGATAGCCAGCCCTGTTCACACTCCATCAGACGATAGCCAGCCCTGTTCACACTCCATCAGAGGATAGCCAGCCCTGTTCGCACTCCATCAGAGGATAGCCAGTCCTGTTTCACACTCCATCACAGGATAGCCAGCCCTGTTCACACTCCATCAGAAGACAGCCATCCCTGTTCACACTCCATCAGAGAATAGCAGCCCTGTTCACACTCCATCAGAAGATAGCCAGCCCTGTTCACACCCCATCACAGGATAGCCAGCCCTGTTCACACTCCATCAGAGGATAGCCAGCCCTGTTCACACTCCAGAAGAAGATAACCAGCCCTGTTCACACTCCATCAGAGGATAGCCAGCCCGTTCACACTCCATCAGACGATAGCCAGCCCTGTTCACACTCCATCAGACGATAGCCAGCTCTGTTCACACTCATCAGAGGATAGCCAGCCCTGTTCACACTCCATCACAGGATAGCCCGCAGCCTGTTCACACTCCATCAGAAGATAGCCAGCCATGTTCACACTCCATCAGAGGATAGCCAGCCCTGTTCACACTCCATCAGAGGATAGCCAGCCCTGTTCACACTCCATCAGAGGATAGCCAGCCCTGTTCACACTCCATCAGACGATAGCCAGCCCTGTTCACACTCCATCAGATAGCCACCCTGTTCACACTCCATCAGAAGATAGCCAGCCTGTTCACACTCCATCAGAGGATAGCCAGCCCTGTTCACACTCCATCAGAGGATAGCCAGCCCTGTTCACACTCCATCAGACGATAGCCAGCCCTGTTCACACTCCATCAGAGGATAGCCAGCCCTGTTCACACTCCATCAGAGGATAGCCAGCCCTGTTCACACTCCATCAGAGGATAGCCAGCCCTGTTCACAGGATAGCCAGCCCTGTTCACACTCTATCAGAGGATAGCCAGCCCTGTTCACACTCCACAACGCTCTGCTGGATCTCCCCACTTACCTGTTGAACCATCTAGTGGATTCTTCCGCGCGGTCTCTGTTAAGAGTTTGCCACTGATGTAATCACGTCCATTTCTTCTTTGGGGCAGAGAGACAGACAGAGAGAGACAGAGAGGGGGGAGGGGGGGGGAGAGCATGGTAACGAGAGAGAGAGAGAGAGAGAGAGAGAGAGAGAGAGAGGGACAGAAACAGAGAGACAGATAGAGAGAAAAACAGATAGATAGACAGGGACAGACGTACTTACGGGCAGACACAGACGACAGAACAGATGGACATACAGATAGACAGACAGAAGTAGACATGCAGAGAAAAGAAAAGACAGACACAGAGACGAAGACAGACAGAGAGAGACAGACAGAGAGGACAGAGAGAGAGAGAGAGACAGACAGAGAGGCAGAGAGAGACAGAGAGAGAGAGAGAGACAGAGACAGAGAGAGACAGAGAGAGGCAGAGAGAGACAGAGAGGAGACAGAGAGAGAGAGAGAGAGACAGAGAGAGAGGAAATTGACGTGGGAGGGAGAGAGAAAAAGAGAGGGAAGAAAGAATCAGTGGGCGACAAGAGAGACAGAGAGAGAGAGAGAGAGACAGAGAGAGACAGAGAGAGGCACAGAGAGAGAGACAAAGTGAAACTTGATCGTGTGAGGAAGAAAAGCGAAGGGAAAGAAGATTCAGTGGGCGACCAAGAGACAGAGAGAGAGGCAAATAAAGTCATTTCCTTCTTTCTTTTCTTTTGTCTTGAGTTTTTTTTTTTTTTGGGGGGGGGGGGGGGGGGGAGGAGAAGGCGAAATGGGGAAGACAGAGAGAGACAGGGAGGAGGAGAGGTGGAGCGAGGGAGGGACAGGAGGGGGTGGGGGTAAAGACAGAGGACAGAAAGAACAGGAGGGCCAGGACGACAGGATGGGAGAAGGCGGAAGGGAGGGGAGGGGAGGGGGAACGGGTGGGGTGGCGGGGGGGGGGGGGGGGGGGGGGAAGAGGATTGCTAGGAATGGGTGTTGGTAGGCAGAGAACTGCTGAAGATTGAGAGGGGAAAAACATCTCTGAGGACCTGGTCGCGCGCGAAGGCATTGGTCGGTCGTTGAAGTCGTCCAGTCTGGTTGAAGGAGCCCCAAGAAAAGACCTGTCACGCCAGCCGAAGCGATCAGCTTGTTGATGGCATCGGCTTGAAATCATGTCACGCCACCCAAAAGGCGAAGCTTGTATGAAAGCATAGAGATTCAATCATGTCAAGACCCAAGAAAGGGAGATCAGCTTGTTGATGGCATCAGCTTCAATCATGTCACGCCACCACAAGTTGAAAGCGATCAGTTGTTGATGCCATCAGCTTCAATCATGTCACGCACCAAAGGCGATCAGCTGGTGGATGCATCAGCTTCAATCATGGTCACGCAGAAAAAGCGATCAGCTTGTGATGGCATCAGCTTCAATCATGTCACGCCACCCGAAAGCGATCAAGCTTGTTGAGGGCATCGAGCTTCAATCCTGTCACGCCAGCCGAAAGCGATCAGCTTGTTGATGGCATCGGCTTCAAGTCGTCATGTCACGCCAAGCCGAAGGAACGATTGTTGGCCACAAAGCGATCTTGTAAGATGGCACGGCTAAACATCATGTCACGCCACCCCAAAAGCGATCAGCTTGTTGATGGCATCGGATTCAATAATTGTCCCCGCCCGCCAAAAGCGATCAGCTTGTTGATGGCATCGGCTTCAATCATGTCACGCCAGCAAAAAGCGATCAGCTTGTGATGGCATCGGCTTCAATCATGTCACGCCAGCAAAAAGCGATCAGCTTGTTGATGGCATCGGCCTTGCAATCATGTCCGCCAGCAAAAGCGATCAGGCTTGGTGATGTGCATCAGCTTCCAATCATGTCACGCCACCCAAACGCGATCGATCAGCTTGCTGATGGCATCAGCTTCAATCATGTCACGCACCCAAAAAAGCGATCAGCTTGTTGATGGCATCAGCTTCAATCATGTCACGCCACCCAAAAGCGATCAGCTTGTTGATGGCATCAGCTTCAATCATTGTCACGCCACCCAAAAGCGATTCGCTTGTTGATGGCCACTCAGCTGCAATCATGTCACGCCACCCACAAAGCGATACAGCTTTGTTGATGGCATCAGCTTCAATCATGTCACGCCAACCGAAGCGATTCAGCTTGTGATGGCATCGGCTTCAATTCATGTCACGCCAGCCGAAGCCACCGATCAGCTTGTTGATGGCATCGGCTTCAATCATGTCACGCCAGCCGAAGCGATCAGCTTGTTGATGGCATCGGCTTCAATAATGTCACGCCAGCCGAAGCGATCAGCTTGTTGATGGGCATCGGCTTCAATCATGTCACGCCAGCTGAAGCGATCCGCTTGTTGATGGGCATCGGCTTCAATCAGGTCACGCCAGCCGAAGCGATCAGCTGTTGATGCCATCGGCTTCAATCATGTCACGCCACCCAAAAGCGATCAGCTGTTGATGCCATCGGCTTCAATCATGTCACGCCAGCCGAAGCGATCAGCTTGTTGATGGCATCGGCTTCAATCATGTCACGCCAGCGAAGCGATCAGCTTGTTGAGGCATCGGCTTTCAATCATGTCACGCCACCCAAAAGCGGTCAGCTTGTTGATGCCATCGGCTTCAATCATGTCACGCCACCCAAAAGCGATCAGCTTGTTGATGGCCATCGGCTTTCAATCATGTCACGACCCCAAAAGCGATCAGCTTGTTGATGGCATCGGCTTCAATCATGTCACGCCACCCAAAAGCGATCAGCTTGTTGATGGCATCGGCTTCAATCACTGTCACGCCAGCCCAAAAGCGATCAGCTTGTTGATGGGCATCGGCTTCAATCATGTCACGCCACCAAAAGCGCGATCAGCTTGTTGATGGCATCGGCTTCAATTCATGTCACGCCACCCAAAAAGCGATCAGCTTGTTGATGGCATCGGCTTCAATCATGTCACGCCAACCAAAAAAGCGAGCAGCTTGTTGAGGGGAATCGGGCTTCAATCATGGTCGGGACACAACAGTTAGGGGAAGACGACTAGCGGAGCAAGGCTTGGCCTTTTCCTTGAAAATACTTCTCCGTCTCACCCCCACTCTCTTGGTCGGGGAGGGGGGGGGGTTTGGGGGGGAATGGTGCGCGCGCGCGCGCGAGCGCGTTGTGTTGTGTTTGTATGTGTGTGTAGTGTGGTGGGTTTCTTCCTTTTTTCCCTCTGTACTCTCTCTGACTGCCTGTCTGTCTGTCTGTCTGTCTGTCTGTATGTCATCGTCTGTCTCTCTCTGTGCCTCTGTCCCTCTCTCTCTCTCTCTCTACTCTCTCTCTCTCTCTCTATCCCTCTCTCTCTCCCTCTCCTACCTCCCGACCTCCCTCTCTTCTTCTCTAAATGCGAACAACAATTTAAAAAGAGGTAGGGAACTTTGTCGGCGAATTTATCAAACAAAGAGAGAGAAATGAAACTACTTTTTAGTTTGTTGTTGTTGGGCGGGCGGGCGGCGGCGGCTGTGGCGGCGGCGGTGGTGGTGGGTGGTGTTGTTTGTGGTGTGTGTGTGTGTGTGTGTGTGGGTGTGTGTGTGGTGTGTGTGTGTGTGTGTGGTGTGTGTGTGTGAGTGAGTACGAGAGCGGAGACAGAAGAGGAGAGAGAGAGCCGTGTGTACGTGTGTGTGTGTGTGTGGGGGGGGGGGGTGAGTGTGTGTGTGTTTCGTGTGTGTGTGTGTGTGTGTGTGTGGTGTGGTGTGTGAGTGTGTGTGTGTGTGTGTGGTGGTGGGGTGTGTGTGTGTGTGTTGTGTGTGTGTGTGGTGTGTGTGTGTTTTGTGCGGCGTGCGGTGCGTTCGGTGGTGTTTGCAGAATTCCCAGGCGTTAAAAAATTCAAAAGCCAAACTGCCAGGGTTTGTCGATTGATAAACAACGGTATAAAATGCCGAAAAATAAACAGCAATGGAAAATAAGCACAGCGAAAGCAGATAGCACTACTTTACGGAAGTCGCCTAGGCAACTCAAATTCCTTCGGGTAAATACAGTTATACTATACAGAATCAACGTTTTTTTAGATGTTTAATAATTGATGAAAAATAAGTAAAATTATAGCATTAGCAACTGAAAAGAAACGCAGAAGTAATGAAAAGCAGAAACGTTTAGAAGTGAATATTGAAAAGTAGAGAAGGAACGTTGAACAGTTGACCATGCTGAGGGAAGAAAACTTTTAGACGTGATGTAAAGCAGGGACAAAGGGGGTGAAACGGGGTCTCGGGGGGGGTGGGGGGGCTAAAAGGCAGGGGGGTGGGGGGGGTTTGATTTCGAATACGAGCACGTTGGATAGCAGAAATCGGAGAAAAAAGTCATCAATAGCTTTTGCTTGCTTGAAAAAAGAAACTTCATACACAAAAAATGACAAAGTTAACATCAGATGGGGTATTAAGAATATCTTATGTCGAAAGATTCCAAAGAAGTGAAAAAATGTTATGAAGAATTGACGGCCAGAGGAAGTTGAGGATTGTGAAATACTCTGAAATGGCTTGAATTACCTCATGTCTTAACAGACCAAGAAAAGGTACAATTAGAAGGGGAACTGGCTATGATGAGGCGGGTAGCACTTAAACACATGAAAAACGATAAAAGCCCTGGATCAGAGGCGGATTTACTGTTGAGTTCAAATTTCTTTTTTCCCATCAGTTGGAATATTCGTTTGTCCGATCTTTAAATGCAGGTTTTTAAACTAGGTCGAGTGGTCCACCAACAAAAGGAAGGAAATTATTGTGTCTGGTCCTAAAGGGATAAATCTCGGCGACGCCATCAAAAACTGGAGGCCAGTTACTCTTTCAAATGCTGTTTATAAGTTAGGGGTCAGCATGTGTTGCGAACAGACTAAAATGGTTTCTTCCGGTTTGATCAAGAAGACGCAAACAGGATTAATGGCCAATAGATATATCGGAGATAAAAATTAGATTAATCTATGACTTAATTAATTACTTGGAAACACACCAACTGCCTGAATGCTTTTAATGTTTAGATGTCGAGGGGAAAGCCTTTTCGATTCACTTGACTGGGGATTCATGTATAAAGTACTTGCAGCATTACGCTGAGGACCACCGATATTACGTAAATGGATAATTACTTCGCTATAACAACATTAAGTCAGTTTGCTCTTTTTTTTGTTGAATGGGCCAGGCCTCTTGTTGGTCACGCCTCGTAGTCGTGGGTGCAGGCCAGGGTGAATCCAGTTTACCCTACATATTCACTTTGTGAGGTGGAAATCCTTGCCATTATGTTGAGAGATAATAGAATTATAAAAGGGTCCAAATTAACAATACAGAAAACAAAATTTCCACCATATGCGGACCAATGCTAAAATCATGCTGGAAGGTGACAAGTTTTTTTTTTAGGAAACTCCTGATAACCAGTTGATAGCTTTGGGAGAAAGTCAGTTTTGATATTAACACACAGAAAAAAAACCAAGTATATATGGCTCTGGCAGTAGAAAAACTTCAACGATTCGACCTACAATGCAAGATTTACGTATTCAGTGGAATCCACCACAATTTCAAAATTTCTAGGTATCTTATTTACTTGTGATCTTGCTGAATGCGATTCAGAAATATATATACAGGCTAGATTTCTTGAAAATAAGAATGCTATATTAGGTCATGATTTAAAGAGACAGATCACTCACATTGGCAGGGGTGCGTGTTTTAAAGTCTTCAATCTTGTCAAACTAATTCATCTCTCTGGGGTTCTAGCTAATCCAATCCGCCCGAATGATGAATTTCCTGCTATTCACAACTCAGTATTATTCGATTTGTTTTGGAATAGAAAAAGGGATCGTATAAAATCAAAAAAAACGTGGTGACGAAAAACGTAATGAATGGAGGACTTAGTGGTGCCGAAGAATAAAATAATACTATATTTGCATTAACAACTTTGCATGGAATTAGAAAAATAAGATATCGTCTCACAAGGGATCAAAGTATTACTTTGAACAAGTTGTCCCATAGAATAGATATTCTCTGAGAAAAAATCCTTGTTAGTCTTCCTCTAGGCCTAATTCTCCAAAAATACTTTTGAGCTGAGTATTTAAGGCATATAAGGAATTTGTTGAAGATTCTACACTTTCATTTCTGAAAGAAATGGCTTCCGAAATATATTCTATAATGAAAATATTTGGATAAACAAAAATCCATTTTTGTTCTCAAAGTCTGTTCGACAAAAGTATTGTAACACAGCTGGACACATTATAAAAAGACAGATGGTACGCATTCTTTTGGCATATAGAGAGTTCAATAACGAAATATGGATTTTGGCATTGACTTTATCTCGTATACTGGGATTATTAAGAGAGAGTAAACCGCATATATTCGGAAAACTGCAGTAACAATGACAAATAACAATGAACCAAAGTAAGATCTACACTTGGTGGACACTGTATCTGTTCAGTCAGCAGAGGGACACGTATTTATTAATGGTGCCTTTCTGTGTGACATATCACACCTGTGGCGTTTTGCAAACAAGTGAAATAAAAATTGTACCACCGCACTGGAGGTGGAAGATCATTTTTAAAAACATCCAGAAATAAAAGAAACGAACTTAAATTGTTTCAGATCAACGTCTACACCGTATAAATTGGGTCCGAACCGATTGTGGTTCGCCAAAATGAGTGAATGACAGATGTCTAATTTGTAATAGGAAAGGCAAAACAGTGAGCATCTGTTTTTTGGTTTGTAACACGTGACACATTTGTGGCAACAACTTCAAGCATTTAACAGAGGAATGTACAGCATGCGGCCTTATTTGTCCAGTGATTGGTATTATTTTGGGCATGCAAATCATTTTCCAGAGGTTATTAAAACCTTTGACTTCATACCTACGTCTATCACAATATTTGTGTATAAAATGCCAAATGCGACAAAAAACAAAAAACAAACCAAAAAACCTTCCAGGTGGTAATCAGCTCGCTTTCTACATTATTTAAAAAGACGTTGATATACTTGAACAGCAAGTTGTAAAAGGTAAAGTCCATCAAAAACTGCATGAAAATTGCAACTAACCTCTGTTAACAGAAGTGTAACTTTTGGTCGTTGATGTATAATGTTAGCGACTTGTCTCTGCCAATTAACATTCAGTACTTTTGGATCGCCGCTGGGGTCTTTGTCGGTTGTCCTAGCCTACTCTCTCTCTCTCTCTGTCCTGCTCTCTCTCTCCGTCTCGTCTTCTCTCTCTCTCTCTCTCTGGGCATCGTTTCGCTTATTATGGCTTGCTTTCTTTTCGTTTTTTTTTGTTTTTAGCTTATTTAACCGACTTTTGTTGAAAAATCCTATCCCCTACAAATTATGTTAACACCTGGTACACAAGAAACTGTTTTATGGACATCTAATTGTGTTAATCGTATGCTGTGGTGTGAAGTGAAATGCTATACAATCTGTTGCAGAATGTTATGTCATGTGCAAGGAGAAATATAAACTAAAAAAAAACTATTTTTGGGGGCCAAAGAAGTCTCTTTTGCATTGTATCACAAGTCTTTAAAAAAAAAATGAATGGCATATAAAATCGCCAACATAAACAAACGAAATCACAGGACAAAAACACGGGGAACGTGTTTCGACCCTCTTAGGGCTTTTTTTCAGGGCAAGACAAACAACACTCCGCTCAAGAAATGGAAGAAAAAGGTAATCATTTATCTCGTCGAATTCGGCGAAGGATCAACGCCCCATCTTGCGCAGAGTTTTCACCAAACGTAAGTAAGTGACTGCAGAGTTTCTTCATTTTTCGGTTTATTGAGGGTTGTTGCTCTTGCCTGAAAAACGACCTATAGAGGTCGAAACTGTGTTGTTTGTTGTCTTGGGATTCGAAATCTATGATGGTCGGCAGGATTTAGTACATTCTGTATACGTAAGGATATATATTTAGATTTTCCGACTGAATAGTTCGGCCTCTTGCTTTGCAGCTAACCTTTGTATTCACAAGTCGCAAACGAACCTGTAGGCGACAGAAGAAAGGCAAGAGATAAAGGCCGTTGTTGTTGGTGGTGCTGGCTGCGCTGTCAACTCAATATCATTATACATTAATCATTATAATATAATGATTAATCATACTAAATACTTATATATATGTTATTATTTTTGTCTATTATCATGGTCAATGTTGTTATTTCATTCAATCTTCTCTGCTCTTCTTCTTATCGGGGGTTGAGTCAGGCAAACGCGTCTTACAACAGAGTTCACTGGTTTTAACAATGCGACGAAGTCTTGGCCCGTCTAGGAAGAAGTCGATAAGGTCGTGGAGGAGAAAGAAGAAAGGAAGGCGAAATAGGTTAGTTTTAAAGTTAACGGAAAACGCAGGATGGACGAACACGCCTGGGCACACCTGCTGAAAGTAAGCAATGTGGGTTCATAAAAAAAAAATGTTATTGTCTTACGTAAACGGGGATACAAGAACATTAATATTTCAAAAAACACTGAAAAAAGTAAATGATGGTATACACAATTGCGTTTTTGTTCTCTCCAACTTACTGTGCACTACAAGCGGAACAGTCGACGTTTTTTCCTTGGATACTTTAGATCTTGTGGGATCTTGTCAGTGCAATAGTAGTCTGGATTGACAAAAGGTCATTTGTACGCCAGCACACAATGCAAATGATAGGTGTTCTCATTGAAAAAAGGTCCATTTGTATTGCCAACAAACCAGTTCACGAGCTAGTGTGGATCATGAAAAAGGGTCCATTGTACGTCAGCAATAAAATTCATGAACGTGTCTGTTGCGCGGCACCATCCCCCTATGGTGTAACGGTAAACTTCAAACAGTACCGCCTTGGCAGGGTTGGAAAATGGGCTGGATGCAAGCTGTGAAATATTAGTTGCGTTATCGTAAAGAAAAGATTGCAACATCTCCCTCGTCCAGACTAGTTCCCTACACTGCTGTGTAGGAACAAAGTGTATAGAGAGAGCAACAAAACCTTTCATAGCAGTCCTAGAGACCTAAAGTGTGAAGACATTACAATGTCTCGGTTGCATCTTTCCTATACCGCACTTGGTGGCTAGAGAATGCAGCAGCGCCGAATCGTAAATTGTGTGTTCTATTTCTTGGCTACATTTTTTCAACATTGTAAGCCATGGGGTTCTTCTGGAATAATCAATTGGGTCCCTATTCCCTGGGTGCATTTTTTCAGTATTGTTGGCCACGTGGTTCTCGGTGAATCATAAACTGGGTCTATTTCTTTGATACAGTTTTCAGCATTGTAGCGCTATGTGGTTCTTTGTTTTCATCGTTTGCTTGGACGCAGTTGCAAAATTGAAAACGTCATCTCTTCAGTGTTCAGTTTTAAATCTCCCATATTGGCTCCACTATTTGTCCCCAGCACACGTCGCTTCAACCCCAAGAAAAAGTTCGTTCACTTCAAACCTTTATTCTGCCGCGCGCCCCCCCATCCCCCCCCGCCCGCCCCCCCCCCCCCCCCCTCCTCCACTTTCGTGACCTTCACTTCAGTTTTCTGTTAATGCAGTCGTCTCCTCCGAAACCAACTCTTGCCCTCAACCAAAATGGAAGTGACAGTCACTGTTTTTTTTTGTTGTCTGTTTTTGTGAAGGTAATTTTATCCTGGCCCCCCCCCCCCCCCCCCCCCCCCCATGAAGAAGACCAAATAGGTCCTTAAGGATCAAATCAAAAGATGTCTTAGAACTTAGGAATCTAAATTCTTTGGGATTTTTTTGTTTTTTTCTTTTTGTAATCTTATGTTATTAATTTTCATCAAGTCATTCGTTAATTTTTTAATCATTATTATCATCCTTTATTACGATCCATCATCATCATCATCAGCATCATTATACTAATCATAATAATAATGGTTATTACTCTTATTCTAGTGTTTGGTGTTGGTTGTTGTTGCTGTTTGCCTGAATACTTAATGTTCACTATTTTCTCAATTATCATCATTATCATTATCATCATCACTCAGTTGCTGACGGTTGTTGCTGATCATTGTTCTAGGGTGGATTTTGTTGTTTTTGTTTTTGCTCTCTTTTTTTTTTTTTTTTTGTGTTTTTTTTGTAATTGTGCAATCGAGACAGGTGTGGGTGTTCGCTTTAGATTTCCTTTCATTCCCAAACTATTTTTGTGTTTTGCATGGCCCCTAGAAATTTACTATGATTACTTTCTTCAAATAGGAAATCGCAAAAAAATCGTTAATGTAGCCGTGCTAGTAAGTATATGTGTTGTTTTGGTGTGTGTGTGTGTGTGTGTGTGTGTGTTGTTGTGGTGGTGTTTGTGTTGTGTGTGGTAACGCGCGCGCATGTACGTTTGTGTGCTTGTGTGTGGGTGTGTTGTGTTGTGTGTGTGTGTGTGTGTGTGTTGTGTGTGTTGTGTCGTGCGGTGCGTGCGTGTTATGTGTGTGTTGTGTGTGTGGTGTGGTGGTGTGGTGTGTGTTGTGTATGTGTGTGTGTTTGTGATGTGTGTGTGTGTGTGCTGTGTTTTGTTGTGTGCACGAGGAGAAGGAGAGAGAGAGAGATAGAGAGTAGATAGATAGAATA
>JADBJO010026566.1:20000-22374 GCA_016801955.1 Conus betulinus | reverse complement strand
CTGATGAGCAAAGGGAGAGAATGCATAAAGAAATCGCACTGTGCACCACTCACTTAGCAGAAAGCAAATCGTAAAACTGACAGCACACAATTAACATAGAATGTAACTCAACATCTGTTTCAAGAAAATCTCTCACACACATACGTAAGCAGGAGATTGGCCTGAACAGAGTCACCACCTGGGACCTCAAAAGACTAAATACCCAGAAAATGTTGCAATACCTGAAGTCCAAGGAGGGTATGAACGGAAACGCTACCGAAAAGCAGCACACTATGTAGTCGGGGCTTCTCAGCCAATACGCGGGAAAACTCTGAACTACACGCCTCAGAAAGAGAACTTACACATAGTTCATCAAAACACTTTTCATCGGGCGGTAAATAAAGCTTCTAGGCAAAGAGAAACAGTTAAAAACTCAAAGCTGTACATTTATTTCCGTGTTGAAAAAACACTGAAAGACTCAACGACCCACATATATTTCCTTGTACTCCTTTAAAGGAATCTTGAACTTCTTTAAAGCTAAGTTTGGGCAAAACCACCGAAGTCCTATGTCAGGGTTCAGCACAATAATTTCCTGGGTTTTGGACAAACCTCCAGTCTGTTACGTAAACAATATAGCCCACAATGCAATGATCCTCCCCTTCGAAGCACACGCTAAAAGAGGCTACCGTTCTGGGCTTAGAACGTACACACAATTTTTCCCCTAATCACGTAGAGGAAGACACACTTCACTTCATTGTCTTCAGGGAACAGAGACGATTCCGCTACAAGCTGTGGGAAAACGTTTGTCTAGTGCCCCAGCATCACTCGGCTTTACACGTCCCGCATTCACGCACTACCTTAGCGTGCTGAGCAGTCAAAACTCTCTGGAAGTTGGCTGCTCCAGGTCAGCTGGCCGGAGTGCAGAAGGGAGGGTGGGGGTGTGTTGGGGTGGAGGTGGGGAAGACGAAAGCCTGCTGTAGCTCAGGGAAGAACGGGGTGCCTGGTCAGCCCTGTCCAGCCTCATGGCAGGGCAAATGGCCTACAGCACGGCTTTGAAGACACATTCCTGCTCTGTGTTCCCTTATGCAATCATCATTACTGTAACCATTATTATTATCATTATTATATTATTATTATCATTATTATTATTATTGTTGTTGCTGTTATCGTTATTTTTGTTATTATTATTATCATTGTTATTATTGAGTTTTGTTTCACCTATTATCGTTATCATCATCGTTATCAGTATCACTATTGTTATTATTGTTATTATCATCATCATCATTATCATTATTTTCATTATCATTATCACTATATTATTATTATTATTTATCATCATCATCATCATCGTCATCATCATCGTCATCATCATCATCATCATCGTCATCATCATCATCGTGATTTATTTTCTTCTTCTTCGTCTTCTTCTTCTTACTATTTTTTTATTGTTATTATCATCGGTATCATAATCATCATTATGGTCAATATTTCTTACTTTTTTTCGAAGGTGGGAGGGAAAGGAGGGTAAGGGTCGGTTAATTAAAGAGATTATACAAAAATTTGTCTTCGTCTCGTGATAAATAGTTTTGACAATTTGGGAAAAAAAATGACACGGAATTTTTTTGATCAATGAAATACTACAGGCCATTTCCTATTGAACAGCACATACCTAGACCCACTTGACCAGTTACAAGGGGACATTTGGGGAAGACGGGTATCTGGCCCTAATGCAGCTGCCACACGATGTGACATCCCTTCAAAAAACATTGTTTTTTTTTTTGTTATGCGGCAACCAATGATGGAATCTCACACAGCAGTGTGTAATCCAGCCTGTGTCAACTGGTAGTGCGCACGGGGGTCTTGGTGACCTCGTTACCGCGCGGGATAAAAAAAGTGCAAAGTTGCGTTAACTGTGCCTGTTTTGCATCAAGCTTGCTGGCGACACAAGATGTGTAAAATGAAAAATTCTTTTTTCCCGTGCAAGAGCAGTCTCTCAAGTGAGTTTTATGCCCCTTCTTTTGGCTGTTTAAGCGCGGGGTTGGTTACTGTCAGCCCTTTTCTCACCATGCCACCACGAAGAAAACTTAGCACCTTTGACAAAACCAGGGCGATTGCGTGGATACAAGATGGCATTGCAAAGGCTGAAGTGGCGCGACGACTTGGTGTGCATCATTCAGTTATTGTTAGACTGAATCAGCGTTTTAGGGCGACCAACAGCGTTGAAGAGAGGCCACGGTCAGGTCGGCCTAGGCAGACTACTCCCAGAGAAGATCGTTTCATCGAGAGGCAGGCCCTATTGCAGCGGGATACCACTTCCACCAGCATCCAAAGGCAGCTTCGTATGGCAAATAACACCATCCTCAGCCGTCAAGCCATACGAAACCGTCTTCACCAC
>JADBJO010026566.1:0-12500 GCA_016801955.1 Conus betulinus | reverse complement strand
AACAGAATCCTCCTATTGAAAGCCCTTTTGGATAACGTCCCTTGGAAATGATTTTGCACAGTAGTATGTGCAGTGTATAACAGACTCAATATATGAGAAACAATTGGGTCACAAAAGCAAGTACAGCGGTGGATGCTTTTAACTATTACAACTGCATGAGATAACTGGACAAGCTATACTTCTGACGTGTGTTAATCATTCGTATGCTCCCTCCCACCCCCTTCTCATAACAAACCAAGTCTTGGATTAGTCGATAACTTCACACACTACACAATACACACACTCGTTTACATACTACTGCTGTTTTATTGTATTGCCAAGTGTATTATGATGATGACGACGACAATGATGATTCAAAAGACATTATAATTAATCATTTAGTGTAATTTGATTATTATTATTGCCGTCACCACCACCACCACCACCACCACCAGTCATTTTTCTTTCTTTTTTACAGTACTTGCATATCCTCCTCTTCTTTCACCACTCTTCGTACAAGTTTGTATCTACATAAATAGCAGCAGCAGGAACAACAGACGTAGTAGTAGTAGTAGTTCGTTTTGTAACCGATACAGGCTTTACAAGATTATTAATACCGTCAGTGCCAGCTGTCTCGATTTTAGGAAACTCGCCGGAGGTACATTCTTCTTTCTTCTTTCTTAGCTGTCCACATTCAACCAGTTGAAGATTCTGTCTGAAATATTCCCGAGTGTATTTAAGTCCGAGTCCAGGCTGGGAAATTACACTGTCTGAAGTGGCGGCCGTTGGTTGCGGATTCAGTCGAGAGTGGGTTCTGAACCAAAAAAATTTGAAAGCAGCGTTGGGCCTGTTTCACATGAGATCTCGGTGTGCGAACTTATTTTGACTTATATCAGCACGAAGACGTGGCTGCCTAGATGAAGGAGAAATGGTCAGCCTTTTTCACACTTTCAGCTTCAGTCCCTCCCTGAATTCACTGCGGTTTGTGATTTCACTTGAAAACAAACCGAGCATGTTCATGAAGAAAGAAAAGAAAGAAACAAAACAAAAACGGGGTGTCCAGCAAGCAAAGGGCTAGAACTTTCCAGCAGCACATGCAGGTAGTGAAACTATAGTGACTTGCTCCCTAGTCCTTTTTATATGCTGGTTCCATCCTAAGTGCACAGCTTCTCATGACGATACACAATGTGACAGGCCAACAACAGGCGTCCCAATAAGAGAAATTCTCGGAGCGACGAAGAGTCTGAGGGGCGACCGAAGAAATCACGAAATGATGCACTGAAGAGCTGTCAGCCCAAAAGCCACATACTGAATGCTCAGCAGACTCTCAGTTTCAAAGAAGTAACATCCTTGGGGCTGCTTAGCAGCATGTGTTGTTGTCATACATTCATCTATGCTTTACAGTTTTCCTTTCTATTGCGTCGCCTTTAAAGAGTTATCTCCGTGAAATTGGGTTTGATCTCTCAGTGTTTTTTTCTCGCTGTTGCTTTATCCTCCGCGCCCCCCCCCCCCCCCCCCCCCCCCCCCCATTCCAATTTTCTTTGATTTTTCAAAGACTGTGAGAGCGTGTTTGTTTTGTTAGATTGTTTACTTATATAGAAAAGAGTATATTGTTGTCAAGGATATTCCCTGCTGGCACAGGTTCTATCATGTGCGATAACTGCATGCAGCATGCACACGAAGAGGGGGTAGGGGTTGCGAGAGGGCAAGGTAAGGGCACTTTACCGTCTTATTCGAAAGATTAGCAATCAGGCCCACTAACTGAAGTACATACTCAGGAGAAGAAGGTTGAAAAAAAAAAAAAAAAGCTAACTGAGGTATAGTCAGAAAAAGGTGAAGAAAACCCAGTCTGTGTAAGACTCACCCACAATTCTCTTCATTTATAGGCGAGGACGGAATCCACCGGGCATCAATCCGCCACACCGTTTGCCTCACAGAGATGACCGCACGGCCCAGTCCCTGAGCCCTGAGTGAGTGCAGTGTGGCTGGTTTCAGGCAGGATGCCGCCGAGACGTCCGTTCCCAGGAGAGCCTCGTCCAGTGCGGGGCGCCCTGTGTGTCATGACCTGTCTCCTGGTGGTGCTGGGCGTGCTGCTGGCGGACCTCTTCACCCCCGCCCCCTCCACACCCCCGCCTCCTCAACGGACGGGGACACGGCCACAACGCAGGACCCTGATCACCTCTCGCAAGAAAGGTCAGTGTCTGGCGTGTCGGAGGACGTCCAGCCAGGGAATGACGTCATAACAGATGGGCCGTCAGAGAAACGGTCAGCACAGCGCAAGGAAATGACGTCATCCACAGCACAACCATCGGACGCAATATCAGAGAGGAAGGCGTCACTGCAGATGCACACAGTTCTATAAAACCGTATCAAAGCAGTCGTCTGATGACGAGAATGATGAGAACGTCATCGTTGATGATGACTCTCCTCAAACCCCAAGAGCTGACTCTGCTTCGACGGAATCCGAAGGTACAGGTCCCATGCTAAAGCAAAATGTGCAAACCAGTCCAGAGGATGACGGCAGTGCAGAATCAGGCGACCTTCCTTACGATCCTGGCAGAGTGCGAGTTCAGCCTCTGGACAGTCAGTCCTATTCCCTGACTGGTCGGCAATGCGGTGAGGACAGGTGCTCCACTCGCTATGACGTGAAGTTTAACGCTGCCCTGGTGACCCCCGTGAGAAACTTATAATCCTCGCGTGGTACGGTGAACGGTTTCTTTCTGTGCAGTCTTCCTCAGCCCAAGACACCGTGCCCATCACGTGCATTCCTGTTGATTTGGCTCAGCTGTGTGGTGGACTTATTGCCGTCACTTGCACGGAGGAGAATTTCGTCCTCTTCGTTGATCTCCATGACGGTGAGAACCGTGTTCAACAAATTTCCACAGACAAACATTACTCCATTGTGGCTTCTAACTGTGCAGACAACACTCTGCTCGTCTCTCCTGCCCTTGGCGACAACATCACCATTGACGTCATCACAGGACAAGGTGACGTCATCCGGACTTTGGTGGACAGCAGTCGGGTGGAAATTGAAGTACATCACCTCTCTCACCGTGGTGGGAGACTACCTCCTGGTGACTGACAGTTTCAAGACCCTTCTCCGAGTATCACTGTCGGCCGATACTTCATCTCCTGTGGAGACTTTAACACATGATTTCATCACTTTCCATTTCGCACAGCCGCTGACAGGCAAGGCAACGTGTTCATTGTTCAGAGCGATTATGTGGTGATGAAAACGGCTGACGATCATTACTATCGTTTGTTGAAGAGGCCGTTTCAGGCGTGGGGGCTGGATCCAGGACATTGCTCTCTGTGAGAACAGGATGGTGGCAGTGAATTACTCGGCAGACTATGGTGTGTCGTTTGTGACAGAGCTGGCGCTAGTTGATGACTAACATGTTTCATTTTTTTTTTTTTTCAATTGGATGCACGAATTCTAGACATGTGTCAACACGGGCTATTAATCAGTTGACTGATTATTTAAGGAATAGTTCTTATGTTTATTTATATGATTTTTTTTTATATTTCATGTTTTGGCAACTTATATTACTGTTTGTAATTTCTTTATAGTTTTCAGTTTACCCCTTTTTTCAGAGCCAGTAGATTTGTGATTTTGTTTTCTTTGGTTTTGGGAACAACATTATCAATATTAAAATGGTAGTCTCTCTTTTTAGTCACCATGGATGGTCAAACACTACTCTCGCTATGGCCTATCTAATGACATCGCCCATCTTCTGTGACATGTACAGTGGCTCGCTGCACAAGCGATGATTTAGTGACGCCGGACATTGCAGGACAGTCTTGCCACTACACTGTGTTCTTTCACCCAAATACAAGTCAGTGAATTCTCCCACTGCAGGATAATATTGTCACTTCACTGTCTTTCTTCCCACACGGACACTTCAGTGAACTCTGCCTCTCCAGGATAATATTGTCACTTCACTGTCTTTCTCCCCTCACGGATACTTCAGTGAACTCTGCCTCTCCAGGATAATATTGTCACTTCACTGTCTTTCTTCCCACACGGACACTTCAGTGAACTCTGCCTCTCCAGGATAATATTGTCACTTCACTGTCTTTCTCCCCTCACGGACACTTCAGTGAACTCTGCCTCTCCAGGATAATATTGTCACTTCACTGTCTTTCTTCCCACACGGACACTTCAGTGAACTCTGCCACTGCAGGATAATATTGTCACTTCACTGCCTTTCTTCCCACACGGACACTTCAGTGAACTCTGCCACTGCAGGATAATATTGTCACTTCAAAGTCTTTCTCCCCATATGGACACTTCAGTGAACTATGCCACTGCAGGATAATATTGTCACTTCAAAGTCTTGCTCCCCACACGGACATTGCAGTGAACTCTGCCACTGCAGGATAATATTGTCACTTCAAAGTCTTTCTCCCCATATGGACACTTAGTGAACTCTGCCACTGCAGGATAATATTGTCACTTCAAAGTCTTTCTCCCCATATGGACACTTCAGTGAACTCTGCCACTGCAGGATAATATTGTCACTTCACTGTCTTTCTTCCCACATGGACACTTCAGTGAACTCTGCCACTGCAGGATAATATTGTCACTTCAAAGTCTTTCTCCCCATATGGACACTTAGTGAACTCTGCCACTGCAGGATAATATTGTCGCTTCACTGTCACTGTCTTTCTCCCCACACGGACACTTCGTGAACTCTGCCCTCTACAGGATAATATTGTCACTTCACCGTCTTCTACCCCTCGGAGACAATTCGGTGAATTATGTCATTGCAGGATAATATTGCCCCTTCACCGTCTTCTTCTTTCCCTCGGAGATAATTTGGTGAATTCTGTCGTTGCAGGATAATATTGTCACTTCAGCGTCTTCTATCCCTCGCAACTCGGTGAATTTTGTCGTTGCAGGATAATATTGTCCCTTCACCGTCTTCTTTCCCTCGAAGACAATTCGGTGAATTCTGTCATTGCAGGATAATATTGTCACTCTCCACTATCTTCTTTCCCTCATAGACTATTCGGTGAATTCTGTCATTACAGGATAATATTGTCACTCTCCACTATCTTCTTTCCCTTGGAGACAATTCGGTAAATTCTGTCGTTGTAGGATAATATTGTCACTTCACCGAGAGAGAGAGAGAGAGAGAGAGAGAGAGAGAGAGGGGGGGAGGGGGGGTATTTGAGATACGTTACTATTCATATGGTTTTGGCGCTTTGTGTGCTTCCTTCTAGAGAATCGTGGTCAAGGTATTGAATGTAGAGAACAGATTTTGATGTCAGTATATTCCTTTTTGTCATTGCCTATGCCGTTTTCCTCCTTCAGATGTCTTCGCATGCTTTTCTTTTCCTCAACATAATTTTATACTTATAATTTAATTGGCTTAATGATAAAAAGCAGGAATGATGCTTACTCAGTGTACCGTTTCATATATTGATTTCGATTTTTTGACTTTCACACAGACAGACAGACAAACAGACAGACACATACACACACACTCACACAGACAGACAGACAGACAGACAGACAGACAGACAGACAGACAGACACACACACACACACACACACACACACACACACACTCACTCACGCAGCGAAATGAGAGAGAGAGAGAGAGAGAGAGAGAGAGAGAGAGAGAGAGAGAGAGAGAGAGAGAGAGAGTTGAATCCGGACTCTGATTCAGTTTCTTTTTTTTCTCACCATTCACATCATCCTCATTGAAATATGATCAGCGCTGTCTTAAAGGGCCATAATCCAAATCAAAATCAAATTGTAATGCTTAAATGCTCTTATCCCTTACCCCTCCCCTCCCCCCTCCCTCCCCCCCCCCCCCCCCCCCCCCCCCCCCCCCCCCACACACACACCTTCTCACACTCAGCTCTGTGCTTGGTATCCATTCTTCGTGGAATGGGATCCCATCCTAAACACATGACCTCCAATGATAAACCACAATGTGGATCCGTTAACAAACATCCCACACAAGGACTCCCCGGGAAGAGGGATCTGGTGGTCTGAAACTTCCTCGAGTGAGCCCAAGCGTGTCATTCTGAAGGTTCACAAGACTTAAAAAGATTCTTTGAACTCCATTGTAGCGTGTGTTGGTCTCGTGTGTTCGCTGTGCTTTGCAGGATTGTTCTGCTAAGAATTGCCGTATTAAATTCACCTGTGTTACAATCAGGTTGATCTCTGTTTTTGTTTGCTTGTTTGTTTGTTTGTTTTATAATACAAAGTTCATTTCTTATCAAAGTGAATTTTTTCAAAACAGGAATTATTTCCCTGCCAGGAACAACTCTTTTGATGCAGGGAGTTACGTGCATGATTCATGTACACGGGGGGCTTTGATGTATTGTCTCATCCGAAGGCCTAGCACTCAGCCCGCCATCTAAGATCACGTGGAAAAGGGCAGACAAAAGAAAACAAGAATACCGTTCTGTCTCAGAGTCGAACCACAGACCCAGGGTTCTGTCACCCCTTAGCTGACCGTAGCATCCACCAGGCCACGAGTCGCGATAGTATTTACCAGGTAGAGATGACCGCACGGCCCAGTCCCTGAGCCCTGAGTGAGTGGAGTGTGTGCTGGTTTCAGGCAGGATGCCGCCGAGACGTCCGTTCCCAGGAGAGCTTCGTCCAGTGCGGGGCGCCCTGTGTGTCATGACCTGTCTGCTGGTGGTGCTGGGCGTGCTTCTGGCAGACCTCTTCACCCCCCTCCCCCTCCACACCCCGCCTCCTCAACGGTGGGGGACCCAGGCGCCACCCCAAAGCACAACTTAACTAGCAAGCTGCTGCAAAGGACGACGCCCAGTCTGAGGGTGACCCGCACAGTCCTTACGGAGTCAGAGTCGACGGCAGTGCAGAACCAGGCGACCCTCCGTACGACCCTCGCAGAGTGCGAGTTCAGCCTCTGGACAGTCAGTCCTATTCCCTGACTGGTCGGCGGTGTGGTGAAAATGATTGTTCCATTCGCTATGAGGGAAGTTTAAACGCTGTCCTGGTGACCCGTGACAAGCGTATAACCCTCGCAAGGCATGGGCAACGGTTTGTCACCGTGCAGTCTGCCTCTGGTTGCAACACGTTGTCCATCAACTGCGTTCCTCTCTGTTTGGCTCATCTGCCTTGCGGGCTTCTTGCCTTCACTTACGCTAGACAGCACATCATCTTTCTTGTGGACCTTGAAGACAGTGACGGAAGCGTTCAGGAGATTGCCACGAACAAGCGCTATGCCCATCTGGCCGCTAACTAGGCAGACAACACGCTCATCGCTTCTCCTGCCGTTGGTAACAACCTCACCATTGACGTCATCACACTGCAAGGGGAGGTGAGCCGAACTTTAGTGGACAGCGGTCAGGCGGAGAGAGAAAAAGAGAGAGAAAGAACAGGAAATCTGCGCAGACGGTTGGAGTCCCGAATTAGGGTTTAGAAACCAAAGAAGATTATTCAAAATGAAAAACAAACAAACAACCAACCCCCCCCCCCCCCCCCCCCCCCCCTGAAATTAGCATGAGAGATGGTGACGGTTATGGAGCTGATGACACACGAAGAGGGTAGAACATGGACTATGGACGATTTACATGTTTTTTTTTGTTTTTTTTTAGGGGAAAGGAGTGGATGGGGGAACAGTAGCTTTGTGCGTTGAAAAATCATGTTTAAAACATGGACACAGATTAAGGGCTTTTTGTTTCGGAAAACAAAATTGCATGAGGATCATTAAGAAAATCCAGGGAATACTTTGTTGAAATGTATTGAAAAGATTACCCCTCCAATCCATTTCAATATGGATGAGTGCGCCGTGATACTGGGTGACGATATAGCAGTTCCATTGATGAAAAGCGATCATTGTTACGTTGATTTTAGTGAAAGGAAACAAAATCGGTAGCGTATAGTGCATTAGAAAGAAACGAAAAGCATTGAATATTAAAGAAGGCTTTCTATCTTCCTCCTTCTTCTCTACCTTCTCTAATGCTCCTCCTCACCATCATTCTCCTGCTTCTTCTCTTTCTCTCTCTCATCATCATCATCATCATCATCACCATCACCACCACCACCACCACTATCGTCGTCGTCGTCATCATCACCACCACTATCACTATCGTCGTCGTCGTCATCATCATCATCATTATCATCACCACCATCATCATCACCATCGTCGTCGTCGTCATCATCATCATCATCATCATCATCGCTATTGTTGTAATTAAAATCACGATCATTATCATCATTATTATTTTCATTATTATCACCATTGTAATTGACTAATATGATATTGTTTACCATGCTTCTACATCCTCTTGCATTCCTCACACTCTGCAGAAAATATGCATGCATACAAGAAGAGTGGTGGCGGTATAGCAAGGGCAGCAGCAGCAGCAGCAGTTGTAGTAGTGGGAGTAGTAGCAGTTGCTGTTGTAGCAGTAATGATCGCTGGTTTAGTGGTCGATGGGTGGCAGCGATACGTGTGTGTGTGTGTGTGTGTGTGTGTGTGTGTGTGTGTGTGTGAGTGGCGAATGAATGAATGAGTGAGTGAGTGGATAAATGAGTGTGAGTGAGTGAGTGAGTTAGTGTGTATGAGAGAGAGAGAGAGAGAGAGAGAGAGAAGAGAGAGAGAGAGAGAGAGAGAGAGAGTTTGTGGATCTTCACAAAGTTTTACCGGGAAATCTGAAATAAAAGCTGTGTAAAAACTATGTGAAAAAAGTATGTGTCAAGTGCGTTTAGCAAACAGCAACTTAAGGAAGCCTACCTTGCTCAGAAGCCCGTAACTGCCCTCCCCCCTTACACACACACACACACACACACACACACACACACACACACACACACACACACCGCTCTTTCTTGCTGTTGGGTGCAATAATCATAATGCTTTTCCTTCATCATTGTACATTTTCTTGCTCTTCGGCCTCATGTGGTGGTCAGACGTTATCACAATAATTGCTAATCTCAAAGACATAATCATAATTCTTGAAAACGGTCAACTAGCGGTATAAGACTCTAAATTCGTACACGTATTATTGTTTTTTTTTTTTTTCCCTCTTGCTAAGAAGCTTCTTTTCTTTGAAAACGAGACATTTACAGTGCATTGACTAGAAGTCGAACCACAGTACATAATGCATTCGAGCAAACGTAAATAAAAAAAGAATGGAACAAAACGGTGAAATATATCTTAACTAAAGAATTTTACTTCGATACAATATCAAATGTCTCTAAGCTAATAAGAACCAGGGTTTTTTTTTATGACACTCCTTCCCTCAGCACATACACATTCGATTTACCAACATCATCATCGTCATACACTCACGCGCGCTCAATCGCACCCCCGCCCCCTCCCCCACCCTACATATTCACAGAGGCACACAATCAGCTTCCCTGTAACTGTCAGTGCTCTCCTGCCTTTCCAGTTGTTCATGATAGTTAATTTGCCACTACACATTGTGGCTGATACACACGTATGATTGTTATCTTTGCACAGGTTCCAGGCCTTTACAAGGCCGCTCTCCGCAAAAGGGGCCCAATGCCAGAAGTTGAATATGACCGTCATAATCAACCATGTTCACTGTTAGCGGTTTACTAGGCCCATCATTTTTTTTTTTCTTATTTCTGTTGGCTCACCACCTGATGTCTTAACATTGTCAAACCCCATGTTGGTTGACAGTCATCATGACTCCTTAGGTGCAAAAACAGTAATTATCACTGTTTTTTTCTCCCACGATCAGGTCGACTCAGGTCATGTGTTTAATACTCAAGCCGATCCCGAAAGCGACCTTTCATGATGATAATTACTGTATTCAACGTGAAGAACAGTAATTGTGACCTCTCTTGAACCTTGAACATTCCCAGTAATTAGCACTCCGTGGCGCGGACAGTATTTCAGGTAAATGGGAAAACTTTGAACTCCAGGCGTCCTCGTGAAATGGGGTCTGAAGTGGGACAGAGTCTTAAATGGAAGGGATTCTTATGTGGGAGGGAGTCTTAGTTGGAAAGGAGTCTTGGTTGGAAAGGAGTCTTAATTGCGTTGGGATCGTAATTGAGAGGGAGTCTTATTTGAAACAGATTCTTTATCTGGGAGTCTTAACTGGGGGAAGTCTCACATAGGAGGGAGTCTTCGTTTGAAAGGAGTCTTAATGTATGGGGATCTTAACTATGAGGGAGTGTTACTTGAAAGATATTCTTTATTTGGAGTCTTAATTGGGGGAGTCTTATATAGGAGTCTTCGTTTGAAAGGAATCTTAATGTATGGGAATCTTAATCATGAGGGAGTGTTACTTGAAAGACATTCTTTATTTGGGAGTCTTAATTGGGGGGAGTCTCATATAGAAGGGAGTCTTCGTTTGAAAGGAATCTTAATGTATGTGGATTAATTATGAGGGAGTGTTACTTGAAAGAGATTATTAAATGAGAGTTTAATAAGGAGGAAATCTTACAGGGGAGAGAGTCTCACATGAAGAGGATCTTAACTGCATGGGAATCTTGATTGGGAGGGAGTGTTAATAAAAAGGATTTTTCGGCGGGAGTCTCAAGTGGAGGAATTCCCATGAGTAAAGAAGTCTTATTTTTTTTTTATTTGGAAAGGCGTTTTAATTGCACGGGAATCTTAACTGGGAGGAAGAGTTTATTGAAAAAGATTATTAAACGGGAGTCTTAATCGGAGGAATTCTGATATGAGAGAAGTCTTAACTGAAAGATGTCTTAAACAGGAGATAGTGTCACTTCGAGGGAACCCTATATGGAAGGACGTCTTGATTAGAAGGATGAAACCAAGTTAGATAAAAATAGTTTTTTTTGCTTGTTGAAGATCGAAGTATCAGCAAGGCAGCTTTGTTTCCCACCCTGTCCTCACAATAATGGAAAAGTTGACGAAATACAGCGACACACACACACACACACACACACACACACACACACACACACACACACACGCACACACACACACACACACACACACACACACACACACACACACGCACGCACGCACGCACGCACGCACGCACACACACATAAGCAAAGGGTAGAACAGTATCCAAATGCTACCACCTAGTAACTTGTCCGTAGCTCATGAAGACACATCCAAGTAATGTAATATGCTTTAACTGGGGGGGGGGGGGGGGGGGGGGGGGGGGGGGGGGGGGGGGGGGGGGGGGGGGGGGGGAATCTTAAGTGGGATAAAATCTTAATTATAGGTCGACCTAATGGGACTGAACAAATATCCAGAAAAAAGACTGTTGAGGAAGAGAGTTTTGAGTAGAATGTGTGCATTTTTTTTTTTTTTACTTATTAAGTGCAAAATGTCCATGGACGGTGCCACGGGGAAAATCAACAGGTATATGACCTGCACAAAGCGCGAGAAAGTTGATAGCACTCGGTTAATTTGATAGTTCCCTGCCCGCTCCCCCCCCCCCCCCCCCCCCCCCCCCCCCCCCCCACACACACACACACACCCCACCGGTGAGTCAGTCAGACAGACAGGGAACGTTCTGAAAAACGTGCACTAAGAAAGACGTTGTATTCCCAAAACATTCTTATTCTCCATTAAAGCATTCATAAATATATTTTTTAACGACATTCTATTTATACCTTAGTGTATTTACTGTTCTGCTTACTGTGTTATTTTCCTTCTCAAAACCTTTGCCCTTGCTTTTAACCTTTGACAATGCTTTTAACCTTTGACATTGCAGTATTAACATTTTCCGTTTTTTTTTTTTTTAAAGATATGTTTTGCTACCTCCCTCCCTCTATCATTAAATCATGGAACTCAATCCAAAATTACTTTAAATTTGTCGGTATTTCCTGTTCTGTGGGTTTATCAAATATGGCTCCAGGCTGCATTCCTTTGTGACAAAATCATAGATATTAGCGTAGGAGAACTTTTCTTTCAGCAGTTCCCAAAACAAATTCTACAAGTCCTCAAGCTTCCTCTGAACAGCAAGAGTATGGCATAGGAGTTTTGTTTTTGATTCTGTCACATGTATCCAGAAAGCTGTTACCTGGCTTATCACCTTGGATTACACACTGGAAGCAATCATTTACACCTATACTCTAGCTCTGTACTGTCCAGTGCCTGCCTGGCGTGAATGTTGGCGTCAGGATCAAACTGGACACGGTGAATGATGAAAATTGACCATTGCTTTACGGGCGGCTCGGAACTTTGTGTACAATAGATAGCGGTCAGCGTGGGGTTTTACGAACGCAAACAGGTATACAGCTTATCATGGTTATGGAGAGGGAAAACAGAACGCAGGTCACCATGAGCGCAAGGATTGAAATCCAGAGGACCTAAGACATTGTTTCTAAAGGTAACAGAGAATGAGAATGTTTGAGGATAGTGCCGTGGAGATAATTTCTGGTCTGAAACCACAGGACAGGATTGAACTTCCTTTCACAGTGCAGCCACGCGCGTCAAACAGGCCCGGGAGATACAGACATGGACACCTGCAGTGTTTCCACTCTCCGCATTCAAACGCGTGGTAAGTTTAGATTGCTACATGGTACACTGATGTTGGATGAGTGTAATGGCGGCTCGATGAGTCATCCAGGCTAT
>JADBJO010026565.1:0-22375 GCA_016801955.1 Conus betulinus | reverse complement strand
AAGGCGTGTGGGAGGCGTATTGGGTGCAGTTGTGTGGGGGGGGGGACCAACGGTTGAGGGGATCAGAATAAAGCGTGGGTTGGGCGAATAGATGGGGACCCAAGGCGATAATAGGAAAACGGGGGTAGGGCTTGGTGTGGCGGTGTTGAAGGGGGGCGCCGGTGACCATGGGTCCGGAATGTGTTTTGGGCAGATAAAAACGGGAGCGTGGAGTTCGGCCGCCGTAGGGACATGAATGGGGCCGAAGAAACGAAAACCTGCTACGAGTGTGGACCGTGCTCGCATGTAGTATTACCAGCGTGGTACAGGCGAACGGAGTCAAGTAGCTGTTGAGTGCAAGAGGGGAAAACAGCCAAGCACAGTGTGGGGCTCAGATTAAGGTATCATCCGGTACGTGGGGATGAACGGGTGACTAGTGTTGTAGGCCTCGTCAGGGTGGGGAAATAACGGGAGCAAGGTACTGATACCCAGGAAGCGGGCGTCCTTGTGGGGAGAGAGCGGGTCGTGTACTAAAATCGTGCAGGAAGGGAAATTGGTGGTTTTTACGACTTGTGGTGATTGCTCTAGGGTGGAGTCTTTACGCCAACACTTTTACAGATACACACGAAGAAGGGAGGAGTGGCAGCGGAAAAGATAACCCGAGTGAGGAGGGGTGGCATGGAGGGATAACATGGCATGGATGATAAAGAAGTGACAGAGGGCAGCACTACCCGCAGGCGCGGACGTGCACTAGCGTCAACAGGAAGGACTGCGGGGTCACAAGGAAGGCAGAAGAGCTGCACAGGACACAGGTCCACGGGCAAGCGTGCGGTAGAAAAGAGAAGGATGAAAGGGGGCGTAGATGGAAGGGCCGAGAGGCGAGGAGCCAGGCGACAGCGGTCGGCGAAGGACGATACAACAGGAAGCGACGAAACAGCACAGGCTGAAATTAGGGGGAGGCGTGGTAAGGTCAAATTAATCCAAGGCTATAGAGGGTCTATTATGGTGCTGCTGGGGATTATGGAGGTGATAAGATAACAGATCATGGTTCATATTTACAGAAAGTGCCAGTCACGGATGTATTTTCTACAAAAACTAAGAAACAACCGCATTGATTCACAAGTCCTTTGGATTTTAATTAATCACGGTTTTATTCCATCCATTTTTTTACATTTTTTTTTACGTTTTAGAAATAAGAATGTTTTAAACAGATTGGTAAAATTGCGCCAAAAGATGGTGAGTAAGACACAGGTAATAATCTAGCTGAACTGTATGGACTTTGTGTGAGAGTGAAGGCAAGACGGATCGTGAATAATCATAGTCATCTTCCACGGCTATTGCTACATTCAGTTTTCCAAATCCAGAACACATAGAACAAGAAACAGTCTTATCAACAAGCCCAAGAGTTATTAAAATAAATGATACTATACACTTCCACACTATTAACTGTTACTATATACTGACATGCAGACCCGTGCGTGTGTGGATGTGAGGTGGTGGTGGTGGTCGTCATCCGGGAAGTGGGTGTGGGTGTGTGCATCTCCATGTAAAAAGAATCTGTATGATGTTGTGTCTGGTTGTATGAGTGTGTATATACATGCATAGCAAAAATCACAAACATTTTCAGAGTAAAGATTGTTAATTTTTATGTATTTCCTACTTTCATAGTTCATTTCATTATTGATTTCTTAATTTAATCCACTTTCTTACATGACTCTCTATCATAACCAAATTTGCGGATGTTTGTCTGGTTGGGTGTATATATATGTATGTATGTGTGTGTGTGTGTGTGTGTGTGTGTGTGCGCGCGCGCGCGCGCGCGCGCGCGCGTGCGCGCGAGCGAGTGTGTGAGCACGTGCGTGCGTGCGTGTATGCGTGTGTGTGTGTGTGTGTGTGTGTGTGTGTGTGTGTGTGTGTGTGTGTGTGTGTGTGTGACATTTTCAGTAATGTCATTTCTATTCACGGTCTTAACTAGTCAAAATTAATTAATTGAATGTTAATCATTTCAACACATATCACATAATACGTCAAAAATTCATTTTTTCGATACCTAGAATCAATGTTTAAAACTGAACTCATAATAAATGTGTGAAAACTATCTGGATGATAACAATTGGAAAGCAAATTCTGTGCAACACAGCTGTAAACTACTTTGTACACACACACACACACACACACACACACACACACACACACACACACACACACACACACACACACACCACATCTATCTATCTATCTAGTATCAGTATGTGTATCTATCGGCGCATCTCTCTCTCTCTCTCTCTCTCTCTCTCTCTCTCTCTGTTCATTTTTTTTGTTTGTTTATTTCTGATTTTTTTCAGGGTTATTAGTCACAGTAAACAAGGTCAGCCGAGGCATGTATCTTTACTTGCATCATTTTCTTTAAAAAAAAAAAATGCTTGTCTTCGTTTGTGTGTCTATGGGTTACTTTGGTTTCCCTTGTTCTCCGGATTGTTTTCGCTGTAACTCTTTCTTTCTTTTCAGTCAGGGCAAGGCGTGGATTGTTTCACTGTAACTTTCTCTTCAGTCAGGGCAAGACGTGGATTGTTTCACTGTAATTCTTTCTCTTCAGTAAGGGCAAGGCGTGGATCGTTTTCACTGTAACTCTTTCTTTCTCTTCAGTCAGGGCAAGGCGTGGATCGTTTCACTGTAACTCTTTCTTTCTCTTCAGTCAGGGCAAGGCGTGGATTGTTTCACTGTAACTCTTTCTTTCTCTTCAGTCAGGGCAAGGCGTGGATTGTTTCACTGTAACTCTTTCTCTTCAGTCAGGGCAAGGAGTGGACTGTTTCACTGTAACTCTTTCTTTCTTTTCAGTCAGGGCAAGGCGTGGATTGCTTCACTGTAACTCTTTCTCTTCAGTCAGGGCAAGGCGTGGATTGTTTCACTGTAACTCTTTCTCTTCAGTCAGGGCAAGGCGTGGATTTGTTTCACTGTAACTCTTTCTCTTCAGTCAGGGCAAGGCATGGATTGCTTCACTGTAACTCTTTCTCTTCAGTCAGGGCAAGGCGTGGATTGTTTCACTGTAAACTCTTTCTTTTCAGTCAGGGCAAGGCGTGGATTGTTTCACTGTATCTCTTTCTCTTCAGTCAGGGCAAGGCATGGATTGCTTCACTGTAACTCTTTCTTTTTCAGTCAGGGCAAGACGTGGATTGTTTCACTGTAACTCTAACTTTCTCTTCAGTCAGGGCAAGACGTGGATTGTTTCACTGTAACTCTTTCTTTCTCTTCAGTCAGGGCAAGGCGTGGATTGTTTCACTGTAACTCTTTCTTTCTCTTCAGTCAGGGCAAGGCGTGGATTGTTTCACTGTAACTCTTTCTTTCTCTTCAGTCAGGGCAAGGCGTGGATTGTTTCACTGTAACTCTTTCTCTTCAGTCAGGGCAAGGAGTGGACTGTTTCACTGTAACTCTTTCTTTCTTTTCAGTCAGGGCAAGGCGTGGATTGCTTCACTGTAACTCTTTCTCTTCAGTCAGGGCAAGGCGTGGATTGTTTCACTGTAACTCTTTCTCTTCAGTCAGGGCAAGGCGTGGATTGTTTCACTGTAACTCTTTCTCTTCAGTCAGGGCAAGGCATGGATTGCTTCACTGTAACTCTTTCTCTTCAGTCAGGGCAAGGCGTGGACTGTTTCACTGTAACTCTTTCTTTTCAGTCAGGGCAAGGCGTGGATTGTTTCACTGTATCTCTTTCTCTTCAGTCAGGGCAAGGCATGGATTGCTTCACTGTAACTCTTCTTTTTTTTCAGTCAGGGCAAGACGTGGATTGTTTCACTGTAACTCTAACTTTCTCTTCAGTCAGGGCAAGACGTGGACTGTTTTACTGTAACTCTTTCTTTCTCTCTTCAGTCAGGGCAAGGCGTGGATTGTTTCACTGTAACTCTTTTCTTTCTCTTCAGTCAGGGCAAGGCGTGGATTGTTTTTCACTGTAACTCTAACTTTCTTTTCAGTCAGGGCAAGGCGCGGATTGTTTCACTGTAACTCTAACTTTCTTTTCAGTCAGGGCAAGGCGCGGATTGTTTCACTGTAACTCTAACTTTCTTTTCAGTCAGGGCAAGGCGTGGATTGTTTCACACTGTAACTCTTTCTTTCTCTTCAGTCAGGGCAAGGCGTGGATCGTTTTCACTGTAACTCTTTCTTTCTCTTCAGTCAGGGCAAGGCGTGGATTGTTTTCACTGTAACTCTCTTTCTTCAAGGCGTGGATCTTCATCTCTCAGTCAGGGCAAGGCGTGGATTGTTTCACTGTAACTCTTTCTTTCTTTCTCTTCAGTCAGGGCAAGGCATGGAAACAAGTCTGTTAGCTAATTTTCTTTTCTTTTTTTTTTTTTTTAACTTCATTAAGATAAAACTGCTCTCTCTCTCTCTCTCTCTCTCTCTCTCTCTCTCTCTCTCTCTCTCTCTCTCTCTATATATATATATATATATATATATATATATATATATATATTCTGATTGTCGCAGAACGATGGGGAACACCACCTGAGATGCTGCAGCGTACACCCACCGTCTGCATGACAGAGACAATACAGTGCAGGGATAAGTATCACACAAACTCCCACGTCAGTTAGAATGTGCTGTGGCCCAGTGTTTGCAGTTCGCTAATGATTATGCTGAAGATCACAGGATCGAACCCCATGAAGAATTTTTAAGAATTCTCTTCGAAAGTATACATTCAGTTACCAGAAGATGACCAGCTGTCCATAACAGACAGACACACGCACGCACGAAATAAGTAAATAAATAAATAAATATGTAAATGCATAAATATATGACTAAATGAATACATACATACATACATACATAAAATGAAGTATTAAGAGATACATAAATACACTGCATGGATTTGTCGCACAAGAAAGCACATAAATACATAAATAGATAAATAAGTGTCACAAGATAAATAAACATACTGCACGGACAGGGAGCCAAAAGAACCCTAAACACACATGTGTTAGGCATTCCAGTATCTGGGACTCCGAGGAATGTATTTTTTCAACTGGTTCTGATATAACTGTCACCATCACTTTGACTTTGAGAAACCATGTCACAGAGATGACCACCATGTTCTGGGTGTGGTAGCAATTAAAGGCAGTGCGTCCCAAAAGGAAGAGTTTTGGTCATTAGCAGCCTTCTTACCTCCAGGCATACCCATCTCTTTATCTTGCTTCCAGTCATTGCAGATGAAAGCATTGGTAGGAATGAACTCGGTGTACAGCCGCTCCAAATCATGTGAGATGGTAAAACAAGCAAGATCAAAAGAACAGTTATCCTGTGGAAGAATTGAAGAAGGAGGGATAGATAGATACAGCTGACGGAACAGACAATCCTTGCACCAGTACAGTTTGTGTGTGGGGTTTAAAATGTACCCACACAGTTCCAGTACTGGTGCCATCCTGTTCATAAGTCCCCAGAACAGGAGTCATTCAATTATTTCGTGGTCGGTATGCCATCACGTTGATGTCATATGTGAAAAAAAAATGCATTTGGAAGAAGGAATAATGCATGGAAAAAATCGAAAACAAACAAACAAACAAACAAACCCTCTCCACTTGTGTTGGGGCCAGAGGTTTGTGTTGGTTTATTGTCACAACAGGCTGGACATCGGAATGATTGATTTTTAAAGGGAGAGCACTCAGCACTTCACTCTGGATTCTGTGTGTGTGTGTGTGTGTGTGTGTGTGTGTGATGGATGGAGGGTCCAGCTTTTGAGCGTGTGCGTGCGCGTGAGCCAATAATTGTTGTGGTTGTCGGTGTCAAAGTGGAGTTGCCTCCCCCTCGTCACGGTGAGTTCTCACAGCACTGTAAGCGGATGGTGAACACAGCCTTGGAGACGACTCCCCTTCGTCAGACAGTGAGGCCACAGGTGCTGCAGGCATTCCTCTCTGTCTCCTCCTCTTGACAGGGCGGCTGGCTGTTCGCCACAATTAACGGCTGATTGAAAAACAATGGGGAAAACAATGGGGGTAACTATGGGGACAACAATGCGGAAAAAACAATGGGGAAAACAATGGGGGGAACTATGGGGACAACAATGCGGAAAAACAATGGGGACAACAATGGGGGCAACTATGGGGACAACAATGCGGAAAAAAACAATGGGGACAACAATGGGGGCAACTATGGGGACAACAATGCGGAAAAACAATGGGGGAAAACAATGGGGGGAACTATGGGGACAACAATGCGGAAAAACAATGGGGACAACAATGGGGGGAACTATGGGGACAACAATGCGCGGAAAAACAATGGGGAAAACACAATGGGGGGAACTATGGGGACAACAATGGGGGGAAACTATGGGGACAACAATGGGGAAAAACAAGGGGGAAAACTGCCCAGTTTGATGCACACGCCACACGCCAGTTAATCGCGCGAACAAAGCCTGCATGCAGGCATAGGGCCGCCCTCGCTGACCAACCAACAAGTCACTGGCACACGTGATGATCCTAGAGGGCAGCCCGGCCAGCTGAACAGTTCTCTCGCAGGAGTCTGGTAACCGTGGTGCCTGGAAGTAGCTGGTGACCTTCACGAGTGAGCGGGACTCCCACAGAGGAGAGAGTAAGAGAAGCAAGGTACTTGTCCTGTCCCTTGTGATCAATGGATGTTTTGTTAGAGAACGGAAGCCGGGGACAGGAAGGGGTGGATGAAAAGGGAGGGGGGGGGGGGGGGGGGGGAGGGGGGTGAAGGACATAGGAAAGTGAAGTTGATGGTTTGACGAAGGAGGAAAGTGCAAGGTGTAAGGAAGGGCCAGGAGTGGGGAAGGGGGGATGGGTAAGGAGGATGCAGGATTCGAACTACAACGCTTGACTTGTCACGTTTACCAGGCGAAGTGTTAACCGCTGGGCCCCGTTTTCCCACAGCGCAGTGAAGGCAGCCATCTACTGCTTGCCACAGTGCAGTGAAGGCAGTCATCTACTGCAGTGAAGGCAGTCATCTACTGCAGTGAAGGCAGTCATTTACTGCAGTGAAGACAGTCATCTACTGCTTGCAGTGAAGGCAGTCATCTACTGCTTGCAGTTAAGGCAGTCATCTACTGCAGTGAAGGCAGCCATCTACTGCTTGCCACAGCGCAGTGAAGGTAGTCATCTACTGCAGTGAAGGCAGTCATCTACTACAGTGAAGGCAGTCATCTACTGCTTGTTGTGAAGGCAGCCATCTACTGCAGTGAAGGCAGTCATCTACAGCAGTGAAGGCAGTCAGTCATCTACTGCTTGTTGTGAAGGCAGTCATCTACTTCAGTGAAGGCAGTTATCTACTGCAGTGAAGGCAGTCAGCTACTGCTTGTTGTGAAGGCAGTCACCTACTGCAGTGAAGGCAGTCATCTACTGTTTGTTGTGAAGGCAGTCACCTACTGCAGTGAAGGCAGTCATCTACTGCTTGTTGTGAAGACAGTCATCTACTGCAGTGAAGGCAGTCATTTACTGCTTGTTGTGAAGGCAGTCATCTACTGCAGTGAAGGCAGTCTACTGCAGTGAAGGCAGTCATCTACTGCAGTGGAGACAGTCATCTACTGCAGTGAAGGCAGTCATCTACTGCTTGTTGTGAAGGCAGTCATCTACTGCAGTGAACGCAGTCATCTACTGCAGTGAAGGTAGTCTACTGCAGTGAAGGCAATCATCTACTGCAGTGAAGGTAGTCATCTACTGCTTGCTGTGAAGGCAGTCATCTACTGCTTGCTGTGAAGGCAGTCATCTTCTGCTTGCTGCCGCCGACTGTGACTGACAGTCGGTGTTGATGTTCCAGACAGCGAATCGATGAGGGCAGGTCGATAGCCTCTCTGTATCGAACACGCCAAAGGTCAATCAGATAGCGTTTCAAAACGACTTAAACAGCCAGCGAGGAGGATTTGAAGATCGTCAGAGCTGACAACTTGTAGATCATGTAGAGACACTGTTCTCTCCACAACTCCCAGCAGATCTGTGAAGCAGTTCAATAGCTGGGAAAAGCACCACACCGCTATTGACGCTCTCCTATAATGAGGACAACCCCCCACCTCATGACTGGAGAGCAGGAAGACACATGAATCAAGTCTATCATTTCACCGAAATAGGTGACTCACCTTTCCAAAGTTATGGTTAAATTCAAAAAGTCAGGCCAAACAGTTTGTCACTATCGTTCGGTTGAACAGTACGTTTTTCTTTTAAGTTAATGTCTAACTATTAAAAGCTCGTGCGCGATATAAAATAGCAATAGATAAAAAGAAGAGGTTTAAGAGCGGAAGACTTCAGCTTTGTTCTTTGGAGAGAGAAGTCTTTTTCGTTTGTTTGTTTGTTTTCGTTAGTTACCCGAGGTGTAAGACAGGGTGAAAAGCATTTCACCTGCTTATTTGATTTTTGTTTTTGAGCGATCTTGGATTGTATTTGATAGATCATAAGTAATCTTCCTTGAATATTGTTACAAGTTTCCTTGATTTTCAAATCAGCTGCGTTACGTAGATGCTATATTTTGCACGTGACTCAAGACAAAGTGTGTGAGACGTAACAGATGTTCTTCAATATGATTGTCATCGCTGGAAAACTGGTGTTAAGGAGATTGAGAAAACATTCTTGTGTTCCGTTGTTGCAAGAATCCAAGATACACTTTTCGTAAATCATAAGCAATAAGGTCTACAGACATCTAATAATGAATAAACTTTTGAATTCAGATAAAGAATGTTAGACCTGATTGTGAAGGGTTCCAAACACTACTGGGGATTGTGACCATCCATTTTCAGTTTGTGTTTTGAAAATTCAAGATTGGTTTGATTTGAGGGAGTGTTTTTTTATACACAAAATATTCCACTTTGGTCTCCTGTGATAAAAAAAAAGAAAAGACTGACAGAAAGAATGAATGGAAGAGACACACACAGGACTGCAGAGACAGAACGGACAACAGGGTATGGAGATCATATCGGATTTCTCAAGAACACGGTATGTAGATCATATTGTATGTCTCAGAGAACACGGTATGTAGATCATATTGTATGTCTCAGAGAACACGATATGTAGATCGTATTGTATTTCTAAACAACACGGTATGTAGATCGTATTGTATTCTACAACACCACGGTATGTAGATCGTATCGTTTTTCTCATAGAACACGGTATGTAGATCGTATTGTATTTCTCAAAGAACACGGTATGTAGATCGTATTGTATTTCTCACAGAATACGGTATGTAGATCGTATTGTATTTCTCACAGAATACGGTATGTAGATCGTATTGTATTTCTCAAAGAACACGGTATGTAGATCGTATTGTATTTCTCAAAGAACACGGTATGTAGATCGTATTGTATTTCTCACAGAATACGGTATGTAGATCGTATTGTATTTCTCACAGAATACGGTATGTAGATCGTATTGTATTTCTCAAAGAACACGGAATGTGGATCGTATCGCATTTCTCAAGCAACACGGAATGTTGATCATATCGTCTTTTTCAAACAACACTGAACGTAGATCGTATTGTATTTCTCAGAGAACACGGTATGTAGATCATATCGTATTTCTCATAGAACACGGAATGTAGATCGTATTGTATTTCTCATAGAACTCTGTATGTAGATCGTATTGCATTAAATTTTCCTCCAACAACACGGTATGCAGATCATATCGTATTTCTCAGAGAACACGGTACATCGCATTATTTTCTCAGATAACACGAAATGTAGCTCGTATCGTTTTTCGTCTCATTGAACACGGAATGTGGATTGCTTTGTATTTCTCAAAGATATGAACATTTGAACACATTGAGAAAAGCATCGGTGCCTTATTGTATCTAAACGAAGAGTTTGGAAAAACAGATACGGTTGGATCAGGCAGAAATGGACACACTGGACACCATTGGACACCAGTGGAACCGTAGGGGTGAGATTAGCGTTCTGTCGGCCTGAGGCTTCTACGGACATTGTGTCTCACACCCAAGTTTGATATTCTGGTGGCAGTGTGTGTGTGTGTGTGTGTGTGTGTGTGTGTGCGTGTGTGCACGCGCGCGCGCACGCGCGGTGCGTGTCCAAATGCGGAAGCTCAACGACAATCAAATAACGAAAATAACTGTCAATGTCACAATACGGAACACATTCACTCCTATTTTTAAAAAAAGGCTTTAAAATGTAGATTTAATGGTTGTTTGTGCATGTGAATTTTGTTTTTCAGTTGTTTGTTTTATTGTCGCTGTTTGAAGATCAACCGGTCGAAGCTCGTTACTTTGATGTTTGTCATGGTCATCTAGCGGTTCACTTCGTCATTATTTCTGTGCAAGTCCCAGAGCATCAAAAGGTTTTATTGATTAAACAGGGGGAATAATTCAAAGAGTGCTACAGAAATTGAACGGAGCTTGGAAAAGATTTGGGGAAAAAAAATGTTTTGAGAGAGTACATTAAATACATAAGGTGAAAATGGCGTGGTTTGGAATATGAGTGACGCATGGCTTGCTAGCCACCAATATTGTTTGGAAAGAAACTGGAACAGAAAATAATTTTAAATGAAGACAATAGAACCCATTATTTTTGGTACTGTGCATAGGCCTAGGCCAGATCATTAATCTTTGGTCTGAATCGGGAAAATCCACGACAAAATAACAAACATATAACGTTATTCAGCAACGGAAACATGGTGATGAAGACGATCACTTGAGTGATGACATCTTCCATGTTATGCAACCATTCACAAAATTACCATACGACACAATATTGAAAAGACATCGGAGAAATTCACACACATACACACACAACGCACACACACACACACACACACACACACACACACACACACACACACACACACACAATTGAGACCACAGCATTTAAATACTACTGTTGTTATATCTATATGAACATCTGTGTAGTGCTAACAACCCTGTGCAAAAGGGGTGGGGGTAAAAGGCGACGGTGGGATTGGGCAGTATGAAAAGGGAAAGGGTGTTTATGAAGGTGACGACGTTTTTTCAGACAGATTCTGCTTAGGCGCTGGACTGAACGGTACCTTTCCCAAAGAAATGGGCAGGTGGTCAGTATATGAGAATGTCGCCATTTCTGTGTTGGAAGCGTACTGCACAGAGAAGAAAGGGAACAGTCTCACTGATCATGTTAAATGTATCGTCAATGTCATCGGTGTGATTGTTCCTTTTGTGAGGAAACGACGTCACCTTGATGAATGTAAATTCTGATGTAACGGAACATAGGTGAATTCGTTGTAATATTGATTGTATTATTGATGTGCTAACTCTTCACTTACTGCCTAACTCTTCACTCTTCATTCACTGCCTAACTCTTCACTCGTGGCCTAACTCTTTACTTCGTAACTCTTCACATTTCACTCAGCTCATAACTAGTTACACTTTACAGTTTACTCAATGCTTCACACTTCAACTCAGTTCATAACTAGTTACACTTTACACTTTACTCAATGTCTAACTCTTCACACTTCAACTCAGTTCATAACTAGTTACACTTTACAGTTTACTCAGTGCCTCATTCTTCCACACTTTAACTCAGTGCCCCAAATTCCCATTTCACTCCGTGTCTAACCCTTCATCCTTCGTTCTGCATCCAACCCTGCATACTTCAGCCAATACCTAACTCTTCACACTGTTATCAGAACACAAGGCTTCATATGTTTTCACTCTCAGTTAACCACACACTTCACTCAGTAACTAACCATTCACTCTTCGCTCAACGCTTAACTCCTCACAGTTCACCTATTAGTTTAAGTTTTCGCACTTCTTTAAATGCAAAAACTATTCATAGTTCGTTCAGTACATGACAATTCACTCTTCACTCTGTGTCCAACTCTTCACCCTTCATTCAGTGCATCATACTCACACGTCACTCATTACGTAAGTATTGACCCTTCACTCAATACCTAGCTATTCACCCTTCACTCAGTATCTAGTTATTCACCCTTCACCCAATACCTAGCTGTTCACTCTTCACTCAATACCTAGCTATTCACCCTTCACTCAATACCTAGCTATTCACCCTTCACCCAATACCTAGCTATTCACCCTTCACTCAATACCTAGCTATTCGCCCTTCACTCAATACCTAGCTATTCACCCTTCACCCAATACCTAGCTATTCACCCTTCACTCAATACCTAGCTAGTCACCCTTCACTCAATACCTAGCTATTCACCCTTCACCCAATACCTAGCTAGTCACCCGTCACTCAATACCTAGCTAGTCACCCGTCACTCAATACCTAGCTATTCACCCGTCACTCAGTACCTAACGCTTTACCCTTCACCTTACTCCTCAGAACTCACTTCCTCCCGCAACTTGACCTGCGCTACCGGCAGTCACTGACAGCCAGGGGAGATCACCAGAAGAACAAGAACGGCTAACTTTGACAGCAACACGTGAAAGACACGCGCAGTGCCCCTCCCCTGCTCTCCAGCTTGAGAGGAACGAAGGGACAGGGTGGGAATCGATCTTCCCGGGCGGAGGAAGGGAGATAATGAGGCCAATTTGGCACCGACCCCTCCCCCCCCGCCCTGCCACCCGCGCCAAATGGGATGCAATTTTAATTGCGGGCCCGGGCCCCCGTCGTCGGCTACTTTCCCTGCCAGTTAGCGTGTAATGACCGCCGCTTTTTGTGCCGCCATGCCTTCTTCCTCCACTCTTCTTTTCTTCCTCGCTCTCCCCCTCAACTTCCTCCTTCTTCGCCCCTCCGCCACTGTCGCAGGTTTCTTGTGCAACTGGCGGGCACGGATCATCATCATGGTGGGGACAGATGGAGGTGGGTTCATCATGGTGGGGACAGATGGAGGTGGCTTTATCATGGTGGGGGGACAGATGGAGGTGGGTTTATCATGGTGGGGACAGATGGAGGTGGCTTTTATCATGGTGTGGACAGATGGAGGTGGGTTCATCATGGTGTGGACAGATGGAGGTGGGTTAGTAGGGACAGATGGAGGTGAGTTCATGGTGTAGACAGATGGAGGTGGGTTCATCATGGTGTGGACAGATGGAGGTGGCTTTATCATGGTGGGGACAGATGGACGTGGCTTTATCATGGTGTGGACAGATGGAGGTGGGTTATCATGGTGGGGACAGATGGAGGTGGGTTCATCATGGTGGGGACAGATGGAGGTGGGTTTATCATGGTGGGGACAGATGGAGGTGGGTTTATCATGGTGGGGGGGACAGATGGAGGTGGGTTATCATGGTGGGGACAGATGGAGGTGGGTATATCATGGTGGGGACAGATGAAGGTGGGTTGATCATGGTGGGGACAGATGGAAGTGGGTTCATCATGGTGTGGACAGATGGAGGTGGCTTTATCATGGTGGGGACAGATGAAGGTGGGTTTATCATGGTGGGGACAGATGAAGGTGGGTTTATCATGGTGGGGACAGATGAAGTGGGCTTTATCATGGTGGGGACAGATGAAGGTGGCTTTATCATGGGGGGACAGATGAAGGTGGGTTTTATCATGGTGGGGACAGATGGAGGTGGGTTTATATGGTGGGGACAGATGGAGGTGGGTTCCTCATGGTGGGGACAGATGGAGGTGGGTTTTATATGGTGGGGACAGATGGAGGTGGGTTCCTCATGGTGGGGACAGATGGAGGTGGGTTTATTATAATGGAGAGAAATGGAGGTGGGTTCATCATGGTGGGGACAGATGGAGGTGGGTTCATCATTATGGGACAGATGGAGGTGGGTTCGTCAGGGTGGGGACAGATGGAAGTGGGTTTATCATGGTGGGGACAGATGGAGGTGGGTTTATATGGTGGGGACAGATGGAGGTGGGTTCATCATGGTGTGGGACAGATGGAAGTGGGTTTATCATGGTGGGGACAGATGGAGGTGGGTTCCTCATGGTGGGGACAGATGGAGGTGGGTTTATTATAATGGAGAGAAATGGAGGTGGGTTCATCATGGTGGGGACAGATGGAGGTGGGTTCATCATTATGGGACAGATGGAGGTGGGTTCGTCAGGGTGGGGACAGATGGAGGTGGGTTCATCATGGTGTGGACAGATGGAGGTGGGTTTATATGGTGGGGACAGATGGAGGTGGGTTCCTCATGGTGGGGACAGATGGAGGTGGGTTTTTTATAATGGAGAGAAATGGAGGTGGGTTCATCATGGTGGGGGACAGATGGAGGTGGGTTCATCATTATGGGACAGATGGAGGTGGGTTCGTCAGGGTGGGGACAGATGGAGGTGGGTTCATCATGGTGTGGACAGATGGAGGTGGGTTCATCATGGTGTGGACAGATGCAGGTGGGTCATCATGGTGTGGACAGATGGAGGTGGGTTCATCATGGTGTGGACAGATGGATTTGGGTTCATAGTGATGTGGACAGATGGAAGTTCGTTCATTGTGGTGTGGACAGATGGAGGTGGGTTCATCAATGAGGGAAACAGATAGGTCATCCTTAACAGTTTGATGTGTTTTGTGATTTCTGTATGTTTCATACCTGTTTTTGCCCCACGTTAGTATTAGCTGTTTTTGGTTGACTGTTTCGTTGTTGAATGTTTCTGATTTTTTTTTTTAATCGACTTTTCGACAAAGTGTTACTGTGGTCTTCCCACACATGTTTATTTTTTCATATCCAATCAGTACCTATTCATCATGCATTCTAAATCAACAAGGAGACGGATACAGACTGTACACCATCAGTGGTGACTGTCAAACATCAGTGGTGACTGTAAAACATCAGTGGTGACTGTACACCATCAGTGGTGACTGTACACCATCAGTGGTGACTGCAATACATCAGTGGTGACTGTCATACATCAGTGGTGACTGTCAAACATCAGTAGTGACTGTACACCATCAGTGGTGACTGTACACCATCAGTGGTGACTGTACACCATCAGTGGTGACTGTACAACATCAGTGGTGACTGCAATACATCAGTGGTGACTGTCATACATCAGTGGTGACTGTCAAACATCAGTAGTGACTGTACACCATCAGTGGTGACTGTCATACATCAGTGGTGAAAAACATGAACGTTAACAGTGCAGCATCAGCAGTGAGTGGGTGGGGAGAAGTCAATGGTAACGCAGGCTGTCAATGGTAACGCAGGCTGTCAATGGTAACGCAGGCTGTCGATGGTAATGCAGGCTGTCGATGGTAACACAGGCTGTCAATGGTAACGCAGGCTGTCAATGGTAACGCAGGCTGTCGATGGTAACGCAGGCTGTCAATGGTAACGCAGGCTGGGGGCTGCCGTCACGGCTGTCGCAGCTCACCGTCACTCCTCTGACAATCCCAATAACAAAGTGGCACGTGTCTTTGCACTGTCACTCCTCTGACAATCCAATAACAAAGTGACACGTGTCTTTGCACTGTCACACCTCTGACAATCCCAATAACAAAGTGGCACGTGTCTTTGCACTGTCACACCTCTGACAATCCCACCAACAAAGTGACACGTGTCTTTGCACCGTCACACCTCTGACAATCCCACCAACAAAGTGACACGTGTCTTTGCACTGTCACACCTCTGACAATCCCAGTAACAAAGTGGCACGTGTCTTTGCACACAGAGGAGGCGCTAGTATGAGGGAGACAGCACTAGCAGAGAGACAGAGAGAGACAGAGAGAGACAGACAAACAAGCAGACAGAGAGAGACAGAGACAGAGAGAGAGAGAGACAGACAGACAGACGGACAGACAGACAGACAGACAGAGATAGAGAGAGACAGTCAGACAGAGAGACAGACAGGCAGGCAGGCAGGCAGACAGACGGGTAGACAGACAAACAGACGGACAGACAGACAGACAGACAGACAGAGACAGAGAGAGAGACAGAGATAGAGAGAGAGGCAGACAGAGAGAGATCGAGACAGACAGACAGACAGACAGACAGACAGAGAGACGGGGGATGTGGACCGCGGGAAGAGAGTAGAATGGGAAAGGAAGTGGAAAGGGAGGAAGAGGTGGAGAGTTGAGGAGTGGGAGGGGAGAGGTGGTGGGTGTGTCAGTCATTAACAGTTCATCAGCGGGTGATGATGGGGGGGGGGGGATGAGGGACGGGGGGGGGGGGGGGGGGGGGGGGGGGGGGGGGGGTGGGGGGGTGAGAAGGAAAGTGAGGGTGTGTGTCGGGGAAGAGGTCGGCGGTGTACTTTACGGTGATGACGTTGGCCGCCAGTGTCGTCACAGACCAGTATCACACCCCGTGACCTCATGAACCTCCCCCCACTGTTGGCCGCCTTGCCCTCAGTCAGATCCGCAATGACGTCACTGGCCGATGACGAAGCCATCAGTGACGTGGACAGGATGACAAAGCCCGATCTGCTGTGTGCACAGACCTGCCCCAGCGAGATAGTCCAACAGACTTCCGTGTAGGGTGCACTTTCAATTCTGTCTTGACGGGGGGAAGGGGCGGATCGGGGGACAGGGGGTTGAGAGGGGGGACAGGGGAAGACAAGTCTACTGCTCCAACACTGCAAGCACGATTTATCCATAAAGGTGTTTTCTCTTAAGTTTTTTTCCCGCTTAATATGTGTGTGTGTGTGTGTGTGTGTGTGTGTGTGTGTGTGTGTGTGTGTGTGTGTGTGTGTGTGTGTGTGTGTGTGTGTGTGTTGTCATTTTACATTTTAGAGCTATGATTATCTAAAGGTTCGGGTCAGGGTTAGGATTAGATTAAGGTAGAACTGGGGTCAGTGTTTAGGGTCTGGTTGGGGTCAGGGTTCAGGACTGGGGTCAGTGTTTAGGGTCTGGCCAGGGTCAGGGTTCAGGGTTGGGGTCAGTGTTAGGGTCTGGTCTGGGTCAGGGTTCAGGACTGGGGGGTCAGTGTTAGGGTCTGGTCTGGTCAGCGTGCAGGGTTGGGGTAAGTGTTTAGGGTCTGGTTGGGGTCAGGGTTCAGGTTAGGGGTCACACATTCTAGGATTGAAGAGTTTTCCGGTGGTTTCATCCTAGCTCCTCTCTCTGATACCTGAGCATGCCGTCCTTTGTGACTGGCGTGACGTTGACGTATCTCTGAACTGTCGTGAAGATGATCACGTGGCCTCGTGCCATTGACGCCATGTTATCTCCATCTTTGTTTGTTTGTTTCGTCAGCCATCACCGTGACATGTACATTATGTCATCGCTGAGGGCAAAGCCGTATTGTTTCATAGATCTCACCTTGTGTGCCCCTGACGTCACTGGGCCATTAAATCCTGTCACATTGTTCGACACGTCATGTTTCTATAACGCCATATGCTTTTTTTCAAGTTCTCTCTCTCCTCATCGGCTCTTCCTTCCTTTACATGTGTATTTTTTACATTAATCCATGTTCAAGTTCATGTAGAGTGCACAATTGAGTGTCACGGGTGAATTTCTTCGGCACAGACCGGGTGGAAGCAGCCTGGGTTTTGATGCACCCTCTGTCCGTCTGAAATCCACCTCCTCTTCCTCCAGACCAGATCATGTCGATGACCTGACTGTGAACAGAAAGAAGCTGCCGCAGTGGAGGTCGCCTAAAGTCCTAAACTCCTCAAGTCCAAAGTCTTCATCAGGGTCACGTATTACGAAAAGGTTTGTGCCGAACGCAAACTGCACAAGGATATACATAGCGCGTGACGTACACACACTCTGTCAGTTCTTTTGAAGAAGTACGCTGTCAGTTCTTTTGAAGACGTTATGCACTCATATCTGTCAGTTCTTTTGAAGAAGTACGCTGTCAGTTCTTTTGAAGACGTTATGCACTCATATCTGTCAGTTCTTTTGAAGAAGTACGCTGTCAGTTCTTTTGAAGACGTTATGCACTCATATCTGTCAGTTCTTTTGAAGGAGTACGCTGTCAGTTCTTTTGAAGACGTTATGCACTCATATCTGTCAGTTCTTTTGAAGACGTAACGTGCACATGTCTGTCATTTCTTTTGAAGACGTAACGTACACATATCTGTCAGTTCTTTGAAGACGTAAACGTACACACAATCTGACAGTTCTTTTGAAAAACGTAACGTAAAACACAATCTGTCAGTTCTTTTGAAGACGTAACCTAAAACACAATCTGTCAGTTCTTTAGAAGACGTAACATACTTACAATCTGTCATTAAAAAAAAAAAAAAAAAAAATATATATATATATATATATAACATACACACACCCTATCAATTCACTCGAAACGTAAAACACACACACACACACCCTATCAATTCACTCAAAACGTAACACACACACACCCTATCAATTCACTCAAATACGTAATATAGACACAAACCATCACTTCTTCCGAAGACAAAACTGAAAGTGATGTTCATGCGCCATCCCTACCCCCCTTTAACACCCCCCACCCCTCTTCCTTGGCTTCACTCGTCTGCTTCCCTTCACCACCACCCCCCCCCCCCCCCCCCCCCCCCTCCCCCTTCCTCTTTCTCTTTCTCGTCCGTCTTAGCTATCATTGGCATGACATCAGAAGTGGGTCAAACAAGGTTTCCGGTGACCAGTCGTGTCGCTGTAAAAAGCAGGCAGGGATTAGACGCAGGCAGGCAGGCACACACTAATCAGCCCAAAAACCAACCCACGGGAAAAACTGTCAACAGAAAAATAAAAACAACAGAAAAATGGTTGCTGAAAAATGGTCGCTCAAAGACGGTTGGTGGGGAAAGGGGAAGGAGCTATATAGGTGGAGGACAGGAAAGGGGAGAGGGGGGAGGTAGACAAATTGCACAGAACATGAGAGAGGCTAGTCGAGGAGGGGAAGGAGGGTGGAGAATAAAGGGGGAGTAGGGTGGTGGTTGGCGAGCAAGACGCGACATGGGAAGGGAAGGTGAGTTACGCCGGGAGGATGGCAAGGAGGGGGAGGGAAGTGACGAGGTTGGGGGGGGGGGGGAGGGGGGAGGGTGGCGTTTGAGAAGACAGGAGGGCGGGTGGGGGGGTGGGGGAAGTGAATACTAATCATTTAATTGTCAGTTTTTGCACTTAAGTCGGGTTATCAAATATCGTCAGAAAAAAAAGGTTCATTGTTTACACGAAGACAGTTTTATATCAGCTGTGTACAAACGGAAAGTGAAACTAAATAAAGACGATCTCATTTGTTGCCTTAATTAAGACGTTTTTTGTTAGCTGTCTGAACCAAGAGATCTTAAGCAGTTTTCTGAATAGCTGAATGATTAGAGGCAGATCTGGCAGTTGAGAGAGTAACGATCTGTTAGTCTGTTGTCTCAGTGAAGACAAGTTTCTCAGTGGAATGATAACAATCTGTTACTGAGTTGTCTCAGTGAAGACAGATCTGGCAGTTGAGAAAGTAACGATCTGTTAGTCAGTTGTCTCAGTGAAGACAGGTCTGGCATTGAGAGAGAGTAACGATCGGTTGGTCAGTTGTCTCAGTGAAGACAGGTTTCTCAGTGGAATGATAACAATCTGTTAGTCAGTTGTCTCAGTTAAGACAGGTTTCTCAGTGGAATGATAACGATCTGTTAGTCAGTTGTCTCAGTGAAGACAGGTCTGGCATTGAGAGAGTAACGACATGTTAGTCAGTTGTCTCAGTGAAGACAGGTTTCTCAGTGGAATGATAACAATCTGTTAGTCAGTTGTCTCAGTTAAGACAGATCTGGCATTGAGAGTAACGACATGTTAGTCAGTTGTCTCAGTGAAGACAGGTTTCTCAGTGGAATGATAACAATCTGTTAGTCAGTTGTCTCAGTTAAGACAGACCTGGCATTGAGAGTAACGATCTGTTAGTCAGTTGTCTCAGTGAAGACAGATCTGGCATTGAGAGTAACGATCTGTTAGTCAGTTGTCTCAGTGAAGACAGATCTGGCATTGAGAGTAACGATCTGTTAGTCAGTGTGTCTCAGTGAAGACAGGTCTGGCATTGAGAAAGTAACGATCTGTTAGTCAGTTGTCTCAGTGAAGACAGGTTTCTCAGTGAATGATGACAGACAGGTTTGACATTCATTTGAATAAAGACACGTTCGTCAGGTGTGTTTTTTTTTTTTTTTTTAATAAAGACAGGTTTGGCATTTATTTTTATAGACAGATTTGTCAGTTATATGACTGAAGACGTGTTTTGTCATTTACATGACTGAAGACATGTTTGTCAGTTACATGTCTTCAGTCATGTTTGTCAGTGATATGAATACAGACAGGTTTGTCAGTGATATGAATACAGACAGGTTTGTCAGTTACAGGTTTGTCAGTGACATGAATAAAGCAGGTTTGCAGTGACATGAATAAAACAGCTTTGTCGGTTACATGACTGAAGACAGGGTTGTCAGTTACATGACTAAAAGACAGGGTTGTCAGTTACATGAATAAAGAGAGGTTTTGTCAGTTACATGAATAAAGACAGGCTTGTCAGTTACATGAATAAAGAGAGGTTTGTCAGTTACATGAATAAAGAGAAGTTTATCAGTTATATGAACAAAGACAGGTTTAACACAGTTACCTGACTGAAGACAGGGTGTCGGTTTCATGAGTAAAGGTCTGGCGGCTGCCTGAGCAGACAGGGCTGTCAATTATCTCCGGACTCTGAAACAACCAGATATTCCCGGTGACGCCCCGGGCGGTGCACTCCAACGACAGCTAAGGCCTCACTCACACGGGGAGTCGCCAAACAGCATTTCCTGCCGACAGACGCGCGCTGCATGGACGGGTGTTTCCGTCTTTCCTGTGAGTTTGTCAGGAACAGATGTAGAGGCTATTCCGCACCTCACTGTGGAGGCTATTCCGCACCTCACTGTGGGGCTATTCTGCACCTCACTGTGGAGGCTATTCCACACCTCACTGTGGGGCTATTCCGCACCTCACTGTGGAGGCTATTCCGCACCTCACTGTAGAGGCTATTCCGCACCTCACTGTGGAGGCTATCCTGCACCTCACTTTGGAGGCTATTCCGCACCTCACTGTGGAGGCTATTCCGCACCTCACTGTGGAGGCTATCCTGCACCTCACTGTGGAGGCTATTCCGCACCTCATTGTGGAGGCTATTCCGCACCTCACTGTGGAGGCTATTCTGCACCTCACTGTGGAGGCTATTCCGCACCTCATTTTGGAGGCTATTCCGCACCTCACTGTGGAGGCTATTCCGCACCTCACTGTGGAGGCTATTCCGCACCTCACTGTGGAGGCTATTCCGCACCTCACTGTGGGGGCTATTCCGCACCTCATTGTGGAGGCTATTCCACACCTCACTGTGGAGGCTATTCCACACCTCACTGTGGAGGCTATTCCGCACCTCACTGCTTGCTCTAGTCTGGCAAAGTGCATTGCTACGTTTCGCGTCATGAGCCAATGAATGACGCTGCCTGTAGTCATGTGACTATTCCTTGTTTGACTATCACCTAGCAGACGAAAAAGCAGAGTCTGGTTTCTAATTTTCAACCTGGTCAAAACTTTGTTTGGGACAGACCAATTCCATTGTCATTTAATCCCTGTGACACAATGGTATAAACACTGAAAGAAACAGAGATCAAACACCAAGCAGACCGATCTTGATAGTTCGGTGCCAGTGTGGCAGAAAGGCGCGGCAGTGCAACGGCTGGAACGTGTGGAATGTTGTCGTGAGTATTTCATCGTGTGGCATGCCTGACAGAAAAGAACTTCAGAATATAGACTGTGTGGATCTGGTCGGAATGGGTGTTTCACCGTGTGAAATGCCGGATACACAGTTTCCACATACTGCTCCAAATTGTGTGGGCCTTTTTGAATGAGGGTATTTCTCCTGGAAGCATTCCTACGTCACATGAGAGTTTCCGGGTGGAAATACCCGTTTTCTGTAGATTCCAACACAATTTAGAGTGATGAGTTCAATTCAAAACTGTTATAAGGGGGTTATGTCGTTGTGACCAAGTGTCGCTGTGACCAAGTGTCGTTGTGACCAAGTGTCGTTGTGACCGTGATTTTTTTTTAGTATTTTACCATAGAATGGTAGACATGCCGATGTGACCACACGCCGATGTGACCACATGCCGATGTGACCACATGTTGTGAGCCATTAGGTCACAACGACATGTGGTTTTATCGGCATGTGGTCACATCGGTATGTGGTCACATCGGCATGTGGTCATGTCGGCATCGGCATGTGGTCAATCGGCATGTGGTTACATCGGCATGTGGTAATATCGGCATGTAGTCACATCAGCATGTAGTTACATCGGTATGTGGTTACATAGGCATGTGGTCACATCGGCATGTGGTCAAAACGGCATGTGGTCACAACGGCATGTGGTCACTTCGGCATGTGGTCACTTCGGCATGTGGTCACAACGGCATGTGGTCACAACGGCATGTGGTCATATCGGCATGTGGTCACAAACGGCATGTGGTCACAACGGCATGTGGTCATATCTGCATGTGGTCATATCGGCATCGGCATGTGGTCACAACGGCATGTGGTCACATCGGCATGTGGTCATATCGGCATGTGGTCACAAACGGCATGTGGTCACAACGGCATGTGGTCATATCTGCATGTGGTCACATCGGCATGTGGTCATATCTGCATGTGGTCA
>JADBJO010026564.1:0-22375 GCA_016801955.1 Conus betulinus | reverse complement strand
TATTAATGCCAACACATTATTTCATCTGTGACAATAAACATCATCCCACAGCGTTGTTTACTTTTTCAACAGCGCTTATTTGTATGAACCTCCAACACCCACCCCCACCTCATAGTCGATGGAGATATATGAGCTCTCTTTCTCTTGCCACCCCCCCCCTCCCCCCCCCCCCCCCCCACACACCACCACACACACACCCTTACACCACCCTTCTCCCCACACCACCTTTTTTTCCCCAAAACCTCTCCCTCCCTCCCCTCCCCCCCGCAATCATACCTTATCACCCATTAATCTTTCATCCCCTTCCCTCCCTTATTAACATTACCTAACGCCTTTCACAACTACCCCCACATAACCACTGCCACCTCCGACATCACCCAGCGAAATCATTTATCTTATTTCTTTTTTAAAAAAAATTACAGTTACTCTCATTCTGTTCTACTTATTTACTACAATTAATAGCACTATCATTACTATCATATATATATATATATATATCTCAGAACCCCCCCCCCCCCCCTTAGCATTATTATCAATCCATCTTAACCACAACCGTCACATATACACACCACCCCACTAAAGTAACTACACAACCCCATCGCCTCACTCCTCCCCTCCCTCCACCACCCCCCTCCTCCTTTTCCTTCCCATAATCCCCTCTGTCATTCCTTTTGGCGGCCATTCTCCACATGGAGATTAGATAAGTCTCTCTTCCTTCTTTTTTTTGTAATGTCCTGAATGTTAAATGTGTTCTATATTTTTTTTGCTTGAAGAAGACGCAAGAGGTCGAAATGCATCGTGTCTTGTCCTGTGCTTTGTTTGTCTATGTCCTTGGCGGTAACTAACCCCCTCTCTTTCTAAATTTTGGACAGAGATAGTTTATCTAAAGCAGGTATATACTTCGTGTTGGACGGAAAGAGGTAACCTAAGTCAGGTATTTACTTCTGGGTGGACAGAGAGAGTTAACCTGAATCAGGTATTTATTTCTGGCTGGACAGAGAGAGTTGACCTGAATCAGGTATTTACTCCTGGCTGGACAGAGAGAGTTAACCTGACTCAGGTATTTACTTCTGGGTGGACACGTAGTTAACCTAAATCAGGTATTTACTTCTGGCTGGATAGAGAGAGAGTTAAACTATATCAGGTATTTACTTCTGGCTGGACAGAGAGGTAACCTAAATCAGTATTTACTTCTGGGTGGACACGTAGTTAACCTAAATCAGGTATTTACATCTGGCTGGACAGAGATAGTTAAGCAAAAACAAATATTTACTTAAAGCTGAACAGAGAGAGTTATCAGAAATCAGGTCTCTATTTCTGGCTGGAGAGGGAGAGTTATTAGAAATCAGGTCTCTATTTCTGGCTGGGCAGAGAGAGTGACCTAAATCGGGTGTTTACTTCTGGCTGGACAGAGAGAGTTGACCTGAATCAGGTCTCTATTTCTAGCTGGACAGAGAGAGTTGACCTAAATCGGGTGTTTACTTCTGGCTGGACAGAGAGAGTTGACCTATATCAGGTATTTAACTTCTGGCTGGGCAGAGAGAGTTGACCTACAACAGGTATTTAAAGCTCCCGAATCTACCAACATGTTCAGTGACATCAGCGTTCTGATATGGATGATAATACCTCCAGTACTTCTTGTCTTTGGGACTTTGGGCAATGTGATGACAGTGGTGGTGATATGGATGATAATACCTCCAGTACTTCTTGTCTTTGGGACTTTGGGCAATGTGATGACAGTGGTGGTGATATGGATGATAATACCTCCAATACTTCTTGTCTTTGGGACTTTGGGGCAATGTGATGACAGTGGTGGTGATGCGAGGGATGCCAGCTTCAGAGTCCTCTGCCTGTCTGTCTGTGTACTTCACTGGACTGGCTGTATCAGATCAACTTCAGCTCACATCATTAGTTCTCTTTCTGTGGGTGAATAAAGCTTTTCAGTGGCCTCCATTTTTTTTTTTCCCTTTCCATCTTATATGTAAAATTCCAAAGTTCGCTTGGAACTTGACTTCTTTTTACGTCCGCATGATTTCTGGTTGTATCGGCGAGTGACGTCAGTGGTGGCACCACATCGTGTTGGAGTTTTGTGCACTGTGAGGAGAGGAAAACTTCCTTGTTGCCGTCATCATCATTTGTGCCTTTGCTTTGCACTCACAGTATCTGTGTCATTGAGGGTACTGGCCGGAACACCGCCATTGCCAGTACGGAATGGCGGTTACGTACCTTGTTAGGGAAGTATTGGAATGGCTTGATCTGTTTTTTTTTTCAATAATACCATTTGTTTTGTTTGCTTCTGGAAACTCAGTTCTCGTGTGGCACGTCATCAAATCTTCAAAGCTTTGTCTGAAAATGAGAGGGGTTGATGGTCAGCAGGTCAAATCTGGAACTGACCAAGTACACTCCTTACCAGTCACCCTCATTGTGACATCATCAGCATTCCTCATGTTAACGGTACCAATGTGTAGCTATGGTTTGGGTGCACATGGTCAGTTTTCCCGGGAGTTGCAATCCAACCATGCAGTTGTTACGTTCTGTGTGTAACATGTTGTACGTGAGTTCATGGGCATACAACTTTTCTCTGTATTTGTTGAGTGGCTGAACATTCAGGCAAGAACAAAGCGATGTCTAAGATGCTACGACTTAGATCGTGTTAAATGATCAGCATCAGAAAAGTCAGTTCAATATTGCATGAGGGCACGTCAAGATCAAAGGCTTTCACATATTTCGTGATAAGTCACCGTCAACAGGGACTTCTGTTTTCAGGGAACAGTGTGTGTGCGACTAGAGGATTACAGGGGGAAGACGAGTCCAACGCCCTCACAACTTAAATTTGTTTTAATATTTTTTGCTTCCAAGTGAATTGCCGATGGAGACAACTGGACAAAATCAAGCCAAAAATGTCAGTGGTAATGTAAGCAAAAAAAAAAAAAAAAAAATATAGATATCAGATGAATTGCTCCTGAATGCAAGTAGTAAAGGGAGAATGCATGAATGCATGAGGAGAATACCTGAAAGCATGTAGTATAAGGAGCATGAGAAGAATAATATGCCTAACAATCACACAAATGGCTATTTTTTCTTACTTTCTTTTTCTTGTGAGAAATATACCAGTGTGATAAAGAAACTGTGAACAGCAACCACATAGCAAACAACGAGAAGTTCGTGTCTGCTTAATATAGGGTATTTGAAAAAGAAAAGGAAATCCGTTTAAAATGAGTCATTTTTGGAAAGAAATAAAAATAATTGATACATCACAAACTGTCAATGGAGTTTTTCTTTTAACAAACGTATCTGTTACTTACGGTCCATTGTTGCTGGCAGATATGCACGTCAATCAAATTATCGCACTTTGAAAAGTTTGACTGTGGATCTACAGATATAATTAATCGGTTTCAACTCTGTGGTGACTTCGTTTTGTAAAGCAGTTCTAGTATCCGCAACAGATGAAGACGATCAATGATAGCTCGATGTGTGTGTGTGTGTGTGTGTGTGTGTGTGTGTGTGTGTGTGTGTGTGTGTGTGTGTGTGTGTGTGTGTGTGTGTGTGTGTGTGTGTGTGTGTGTGTGTGTGTGTGTGTGTGTGTGTGTGTGTGTGTGTGTGTGTGTGTGTGTGTGTGTGAGAGAGAGAGAGAGAGAGAGAGAGAGAGAGAGAGAGAGAGAGAGAGAGAGAGAGAGAGAGAGAGAGAGAGAGAGAGAGAGAGAGAGCAGTCTTTTTGAAATTCAAACCAAACCAAACACACAATCAAAACAACAAATGCATTTTCGATAAACATTTTCTTTAATGTCATAAACAAAGGCAGAAAATATGTGCCAAGTAATGTTTTGCGATGGTAGGCCTATTCAGCAGAAGAAGAGAAAAATCGAAATGCACAATATCGGTTATATCACTCACTAAATGATATGAATTTAATGATTCTGGGGATGTTCGTGATGACAACAGATACTAATTCCGTTTTAGTGCATAACATACTTTTACCATGGGTGGATTATGATACTAAAACAAAGTTTAAAATGATAACAAAAATCATAAGAGAGTTGATCTTACCTACAGTAAGCTCAGTTATAATAATACATTCTGTTTATATCGTAGTAAACACAATTTCCACCAAAGTTTCCACCACTCTGATTAGTTTGTAAATACCAATAACAATATACACTGAATATATATCATCTGAAATATTTTATCATAGATTGAAATCATATAGATACATATAGATAGATAGATAGATAGATAGATAGATAGATAGATAGACGGATATTTGTTGCCTTCTATTTCAATACGTGATACTGCCAAATGTCTACTTCCTTACCACATTTGATTCTCCTGTCGACAGCCACTGCCCTGAAAGTCATCCTTTTGCTTAAAGGCGATTATTACACAAGTTGTTAACTACAATACGTTTTCCGCCCAGTTCCTAGTCATGGCCATCCGTTAGTGAGTAAAATTGTCCAGGGCCCACGGACAAACGGCTAGAGTGTTTTGTTTGTTTGTTTGTTTTTTTTTTTTTTTTCTGCTGAGATCATGGTTGCGAGTTCGAACCACTCGTAGGGTCGGATTTTTTTTTTTCAACTTCAAAACCCTCTGTGTCCAGGCAGCAGCAGGTACCCACTCCATCCAGTGCGGGCACGGTGGTCCGTTTCAGTGCAGTGGTTTCTTTCATTAATATCTTTCATCTCCAGATGATACTCTATATTTTAAAAAAAAAAAAAAAAAAAAAAAACAAAAACAGCCTCCTACTAAACTTTATACCATTTAGTACGGTGTTCAAACCCATATCCGTATGTTCCACTCTACATGAGGGAATACCCCCTGGTGTGTACACAACAGTTGTTGATCGGTATCAAAATGTCAGCCTGTGACTGCGAAACGACCATGTGGCAATGGAAAGGCAGCGAAAGAGAGTGGCAGACGTTGCCGTCTTACTAATGCCATGCCTCTGACCGTACTCTCTTACGTTCACGCCCTAGGCCAGAAGGCTATAGGACTGTAAAAATAATAAAAAAAAGAAAAAAAACAATAAAAAAAAAAAAAAAAAAAAAAAAAAAAAAAAAAAAAAAAAAAAAAAAAAAAAAAAAAAAAAAAAAAAAAAGCCTCCATACTAAACTTATCACCATGTTAGTACTTTCAAACCCATATCCGATATGTGCATATCTACATGAGGGAAATACCCTGGTGGTACACAACATTGTTGATCGTTATCAAAAATGTAGCAGCCTGTGACTGCCAAACGACCATGGTGGCAATGTGAAAGGCAGCGGAAAGAGAGTGGCAGACTTTGCCGTTTACTATGCCATGCCTCTGACACGGTAGATCTCTGACAGTTCACAGATCCTAGGGCCAGAAGGCTATAGGACTGTACCCCCCCCCCCCCCCCCTTTTTTTTTTTTTTAAGGTTGGCATGCTTGGGTCTATGACTCAAAAGGCAGAATCCCTTGACTTTACTGAATGTCAGGATCTTTGGGACAGCAAAGGAAGAAAGAACTCGTGTCCAAGATTTTCTAAGGAGAAATGTACACATCATTATTTCAAATATGCAGTTGAAGAATCACAACTGTTAAACATAAAGAAAATATACAGACTGTTACCGCTGGCAAGGTCAATATAAAACTCATCATTTTCAGCCACCGTTTGTGCATCTGATTATTCGAGCCGCATTTCTCTGGTGTTCCAAGAATGACGCGCGCGCGCGCGCGCGCACACACACACACACACACACACACACACACACACACACACACACACACATACACACACACACACACACACACACACACACACACACACACACACACACACACACACACACACACACACACACGTGTTACTCGAAAGTAATAACGCACAATTCAGAAGTACGCCTACGCATTATGTGCCCCAGCTTTCGTAATTTTTTTTTCCGCAGTTTTATGGTAATAACAAAAAAGGAAAGAAGAACTGTACCACAGTAACAAATAACAAAAGAAACGCGAGGAGAGCCCATGCTTTAAAAATGACAGACGTCCAAGGGCCGACAAAACAGGCACGAACTGGGCTAGTTATGGACCCATCCTAGAATCTTCTCGCTAGACTGAGCCCTTTTCTATTCCAAACATGTGTAGTCTGCCGAGCGTTGCACATTCTTTTGCAATTCTGACGCTCACTTTATCGTTGACGTAACATTCTGGGACAATGTGCTGCCAGGCTAGGTGACTTTACTCACTGCAGCGAGTCTTACATCACCCGAAGTGATGCCCTGTTTGAAGCTTCACAACCTTTGAACATTGAAACAGGTGAACACTGCACAGAATCAAACTGCATCAAAACACCCCAAGCCCACTAATCAAATCAAAAACTCCATTCGAACAAATCTTCCACCACATTGTCCTCCTCTAAATCATCCAGTCTCTTTAATGTCACTATAAAAGAGAGTAATGGTGAACACGTATATAGAGCAGACACAGTGGACTCAACACAAGTGACTATTCCTTAGTCAGAATACCTCCATCCTCAAGCCTCCAACATGTCGGTGTCATTAAGGACACTACCATCGTTCTGCTGTAGGATGAAGTTGTATAGGGATGGGGTCTTTCCCGTTCCTTATCTACCAGCACTAATACCCCAAAATGTATGTCTGTGCCTTGACAGTGACCCAATTATTGTGTGGCTCATTGACCAGACACAGACACCAACAGTGACACAGGCCACAATTCACTTTGCGACCCACAACTGCAGTCAAGTCCATCAAGTCCATGCCTCAAGCACCACATCCTGGGCCAGAGAACAACACTCTTTCCCTCTGTCTGCTATGCTGCCTGCCAGGGTCTTTTCCGAAGCTTCAGCACCTGTGTCTGCTGCTATCTGCCTGCCAGAGAACAACACTCATTTCACTCATTTTTCACTCTGTCTGCTACGCTGCCTGCCAGAGAACAACACTCATTTCACTCTGTCTGCTACGCTGCCTGCCAGAGAATAACACTCATTTCACTCTGTCTGCTACGCTGCCTGCCATAGAACAACACTGTCTGCCATAGAGAACAACACTCATTTCACTCTGCCTGCCATCCTGCCTGCCAGCTGCCTGCCAACAACACTCATTTCACTTCACTCTCTCATACATCCCAGCGACAGAAACCTGCAAAAGGCGTGTGACGGCATGGATGTGAGCGACAGGGACCATACCATTTCTTCATCACTGGCTGTGGAGTTCCCAGAAATGCCTTGGTACCAAAATACCATTCTGCCGGCAAGGAAAGGGACAGCACGCCTTGCAGACAGCACAGTAACACAGACAGGCAGGGATCACAAGCCGCGCCCCACAGGATGCCTTACCACCCCCCCACCACCACCTTGCAGCATCACCATCCTGTACCTCCCCAGTCTCTTCATCCACACAACGCATCCTCATAGCCGGATAGGCTCTCTACACTCCCCCCTACTCACATTGACCCACAGTACTCGAGGTTTTTTGTCCCCTCCCTAACAGTGCCTCAGCTCCACCCCAACCTCCTCCAACCGACCTGACGGCATTGTCACGCGGTGGATTGAACCATATACTGATTTAGATAGCTTCCTATGCCCTCACTGCTACTGTCATCGATGATACCACCTCAAGTGCACCCTTCAATGCTCTTCCCCCCTTTTCCGCTCAGTATCCTCCAGGTTTATGGCACTGGCCCCAACTTATGCCAGTACCACCAAGCTATGCATAATTCTCAAAGAAAGGGAGGGTGTGTGTGTGTGTGTGTGTGTGTGTGTGTGTGTGTGTGTGTGTGTGTGTGTGTGTGTGTGTGACGTGCCAGTAAAGTGGATAGTTATGTTTGTGTGTGCGGACATGTGGTTGCTGAGTTCTATGCAGGTCTGTGGATGACAGCGTGTGGAGTGCTTGTGTCACTGCTTTTACTTCCATTGTCAGACTTGAGGTCGTTTAACTGTGTGAATCCTCAACTTCCTGAATACTTCGGCCATTTTGCTTCAATGTCTATCATCAGCCTGGCCTACCTTTGGCGTCTGAACCATCAATGTATGTAACAACTTCTTTTGTGCCGAGGTATTCCACCTTCATCTGATTTTCTGCGTTGATTTTGCCTTCTGACCATTCTCGACAGTGTGTACCCAGCTCTGGAGCGTTGGCAGATTGGTAGAGATGTTTGCAGAGGTCTCGATACTTTTCCCATGTCTGCGTTTCTTTGAAGTCTGATAACTGGAACATAAGCTGTATATTGTCTTCTGCCTGACCTATCCTTAAATTTCCACGTGCCTTTCCCCCTTGACTACTGCATGTACTGAGTTTTGGGGAACCTACGAATAAAAAACCCCAGTCTAAAACATGTCATATAAGCAAGGTCATGCCAAATGAACGCCTTAAATATTTCACAAGTTTGGCAAAACGTGCCATAAAACAAATCATGCTAACTAAGTAACCTTATAAAACTAACCAATGTTCTGCAATTCAAGGAATATTCACTCTCATCTGTCAGTACGCTTTATGTTTACAAGTGATGTTTACTAATTGTTATGTCATTTGGAGGGGGCAGGAAGTCGTGGATTTGATGGCACTGTTGGTAAATGGTTTTAAATTTCAGCTCCAGTCATATCTGAAACACGTGCACACATTTACAACTTGTGCTTTGAAAACACCCTTTTCCAACACAGCTGAAACTCGAGAAAGTCATTTCCATCTACACATTCGGCGACAATTCCAAACCAAGCAAATACAGGTGTGTGAAGGCAAAGATGTGTATGTAAATGACGTATTATTATAGATGATTAGGGAGAGAAAAGAAAATTCCAGTTTGTGTTAAAAATTGTAAGTGTCACAAACTTAAACTTGGTTAACGTTCGTGGTAGGCTGAACAACTCCTCCTAACGATTTAACTTGAACAAGCTGTAGAGTTTGAAGGTGGTTTTGTTAGAAGGATGACAGTCACAAAATGCACGTGTTCATATAAGTGTGTGTGTGTGTGTGTGTGTGTGTGTGTGTGTGTGTGTGTGTGTGTGTGTGTGTGTGTGTGTGTGTGTGATTATGAGCTCGTTCTGTAGTTAGACAGACGCTGAAAACTGACAGTTTGCGTGAAGCTGCCCAAAGGTGCAGTTGTTGAATGCTGATGACGATTACAGGTACAGGTAGTGTTTGCTTTGCTGTATGTGCATTATTTAGTTTTGTATTCAGCAAACCTACTGGGCCTCTTTTGGCTCATTATCTGTTTTCCATTCTTTTCCAGATTTTGTTTGAGGAGGCACAAGACAGTGGTGACCCCCAGTTTTCATGTGCGACTGTCGGTCAGAAAACGCATCCATATCCTTACTCGAAAATAAGTTAATTACAGTTAACACACTCCTTCACAACAGACCAGTATCTATATTACTTGTATTGTCCAAACCGTTACAAAAGCACATTGATAAACACATTTACAAATATCTTTAGTCATACAATCTACTGGAGGATAGTCTATGTGGCTTTAGGAAGAATAACTCATGTGAAACGGCTCCAAGAAAGTTAATAGATCACTGGCATATGAATATTAATGATGATAAATGCCCTGGAGGCTGTTGATTATGTGAAGGCCTCGGATGCCATAGACCACAAGTTATTGTACAAAAAAATAGCATTGTATGGTGTAACAGGAAATGCACTCCAACTGATTTCATCACTCGCAGATAATAGGCAACAATTTTTCTGTCTTATTTCCTTAGTATCAAATGGTTCACCTATCAGAAATGGAGTTCCTCAGGGCTAAGCTTTAAATCCTTTCCTATTTTCCATCTATGTAGACGATCTCCCACTTCATATTGAAGAATGTTGTGAACTGTTGTGATGATACCATGATTCATATATGGTATTAACTATCTCTGTGCATCATAACAACAGTCTGCTGGCATCTTATGTGAATGGTACAGTGAAAAGCATATGTCACTAAACTCCAGTAAGACTAAAGTCATGTTCATAGCGACCCGTCAAAGAAGCCAGAATATAAAACAGTTCCTTCTATTTTCATCAACAATGTAAGAAGTGTAGAAGCGGACATATATCGTGTTCTAGGCACCGTGTTCTAGGCCACAATTTTTTTAAAGGACTACTAACATAAAAAATAATGCAAAATAGTATCCAGACAAATGTATCAGGGATTGATCTCTTTACGTGGTTTCATGCCAGAAAATGTTTCTTCTCAACGCATAAACAGTCTGTGCAATCAATTGCCGTTCGACCTTTGTTGACTCAGCCTGTGCAAATTCAATAAAACCCTTCAATTAGTATCTATAAACGTGCCCTTAAAGCAGTTCTCCTGAAATCTTCGATCCTTACCGAATCAGATTATTCTCAAGTTGGAGCTCTGCCATTGAATTCACACACACCACACACACACACACACACACACACACACACACACACACACACATATACACACATATATATATATATATATATATATATATATATATATATATATATATATATAAATGTTTGAAGTAAAACCTGTTGATTGCTGAGCACCGCTCAAGGACGTAGAGTGCTGGATATAGTCGTTAGTTAAAACCACAAGAAGTAATAAAATCCGCACATCCATTCCCACTCCACAACTCTTCATTTCCTTCAAGCTTTCGCCTTTACTTTAAGGCTTCTTCAGGGAAGGCTGCAAACAAACACATACCCTAACTTGACTAACATTTCCATTAAGATTATTAAAATTGTATTTAAGATCAAAGGTACGGTGGGTATGAGAGGGAGATGAGGGGGGGGGGGGGGGGGGGGGGAGGAGGCAGGGGGGGGGGGGGGGGGGGAGAAGAAAAATCCGGGAGATGGTGGGATATGGATAAACTATGAAACTCTTGGAAGACAGGGGATAACAGGGAAAATGGTACCGAAATCCTGTCAGGAAACTGAGGGGGGGGGGGGGGGGGGGGGGGGGGGGGGGAGATAGAGAGAGAGAAGAGAGCAAGAGACAGAGAGGAGATGGGTTGAAAGGGGGGAGGGGGGTTAAAAGAAGTGTGAGAGAGAAGAAGATGGAAAGGGGGAGAAAAAAGAAGAAAGTGAACAAACTAGAGCAAGGAGGGGCGGGGGGGGGGGGGGGGGGGGGGGGGGGGGGGGGGGGGGGGAACGGGGAGAGGGAGAGAATGAGCGGTGGGGAAATGAGGGCGAGGGTGTGTGTGTGTGTGTGGTGTGTGTGTGTGTGTGTGTGTGTGTGTGAATCAAGAAAAGAGAGGCCGGGAGTGAGAGGACTCGAGAACGAGAGACGGAGATAAAGACAAAAAAAACCGAAGAATAAAAAACTGGGAAAAAAGAGGGGGGGGGGGGGGAGGAGGTGGTGCAACAACGAGGAGAGAGAGAGAGAGAGGAGAGAGAGAGAGGAGAGAGAGAGAGAGAGAGAGAGAGAGAGAGAGGAAAGGTTTAGGACATATCAAGAAAAAGATAGAATGGGGGGTGAAGGTCATCCGAGATAATGAGAAAAAGATAGATGTGAGAAAGAGAGGAGAGAGAAAGAGATAGAGAAAGATAAGGAAAGAGAGAGAGAGGAGGAGAGAGGAGAGAGAGGAAGAGAGAGGAGAGAGAGAGAGAGAGAGAGAGAGAGAGAGTACAGGGGGAGGGGGGGGAAGAGACTATTGTGTTTTACAACAGAATAAGTTGCGGAGGAAGAATCCCCTTTTAAAAATCATTGTCCAACTTTTTGGATCCTGTAATTTATATCTTGGCGTCAATGTGCATTGGATTTTATTTTGATATGTCTTTAATGCCTCGATAACACCAGCAAACAGTAAATAATTAGTCTTTACATTGGGAAATTTTCTACGGAAGTTTTCAAATGAGAGGAAAACTCCTTCTTCATTCATCAAATCTCTCACTTGCCATATGCCTTCCTCCACCCATTGTTTAACGTAGACAATCCTCCTATCTCTTAATATATTAATATTATAATGAATACAATCAGAGACAAAATCATGAATATTACTCGATATACATTTTAAAGATAATTTTTTTTTGCTGTTTGAGGACATCCCTCCAAAAGGTATTGTTTGTTCTAGTCAGTAATGTATTGACATATTCACTACCCAGCACTTTAAGTTTGTCCAGTCCTGGAACAAAGAAAGAGGCAAAATCCTGAAGATCATTAGGGTTGCCATAGAATATTCTTTTTAACCAGGATATTTTAACAGACGACAAGAATGCGAAAACATTCAACATTCTTAATCCACCATTTACATAATTTTGGCACACACTTTTTTTACTTACTCGATTTGACTTCCCATCCCACAAAAACTTGAAGAACAATGTGTCAAGTTCCTGTAAAAAATTATCCTTGGGATCTGGAAGATTACTGAATAAATGTACGATTTTTGACATTGCCAAAGTTTTTATAACAGTAATTTTTCCAAAAGGTGTTAGAAGTCTTTTATTCCATTTAGCTAGAATGCTTTTAATCTGCAGAAGCTTATTGTCAAAATTAAGATCGACAATACTATCAATATTGGTAGAAAATTTGATCCCAAGTACGGTAAAAAATCCCAGGATCCCAACAAAAGTTCTTATCCCTCATATATCTTATGGAGGAGTTTTTCATGCTGCCAATCCAAATTATGTTTGTTTTTTCATGATTTATCTTTAGACCCGACATTAATGTGAATTGTTCTAGTAATCTAACTGCTTCTCGGAAAGACATTTCACTTCCGTCTAAATAAACAGTTGTGTCATCTGCAAACTGCGACAATAGATGCTTTCTTGCCATTTATAGTTAATCCTTTAATTTGAGTATTCTTACGCATTAATAAGGACAAAATTTCAGCACACAAAAGATATAAATAAGGAGATAGAGGATCTCCCTGGCGGACTCCCCTGGATATTTTAAAGAAGGGCGTGTAATTCCCATTAACGGAGACACAGGTTGTTATATCATTATAAAAAAGCCTTTATCCATCTTTTTATATGGGGTCCAAAGTTAAAAAAAAATCCAAAACTTTTATCTATAAATCTCCATGATACCGAGTCAAAGGCTTTCTCAAAGTCTACTGTAAGAATCTGGCCCGGGATATTCTGTTTTTCAGTAATTAACAACACATCATAAAGCAGCCGAATATTTTCACCAATGTATCTTCCTTTTAAAAAAACCGGTTTGATCTTTATTAATTAGTTTATGTAACATAGGTTTGAGTCTATTAGCGATGGATGATGAAGCTATCTTGTATGCAGTATTCAGCAAAGAAATTGGGCGCCAGTTTTTTTAGAAGCTGTTTCGGTTTGTTATCTTTTGGTATCATAGAAATTATACCCAACCGCTGAGTAACCGACATCTGTCCTGATGAGAATCCGGAATTCAATGAGCGGACCAGAAAATACCAATGTCACGAAAAAAGAATTTATAAAAACTCGGTAGTAGTAAAGCCGTCACTTCCGGGGCTTTTATTGTTTTTCATTTCTTTCAGAGCAGCATGTGCCTCAGCATACGTAATCTCCCTTCCAGATATTCTTTATCTGCTTCGTCAAGTTTCGGAGCATCAAAAATAAGGTTATCTAAATCAAACATCATGACTCTCCCTCTCTCTGTACAGGCTTTCATAAAAAGCTTGTGTTTCTTTTAGGATACCCCTGTCATCAAATATAGTCTCACCATCATTGTTTGTACATAATATATTGTTTTATCAATGAAGTTCCTTTTTTCCAAGTTACAAAAATACCTGCTTGTCTTTTCGCCGTCCCGTAGCCACAAGGCTCTTGATCTTACCAGCATTCCTTCAAGCCTTTTATTTCTTATTTCTTCCAAGTTGTTTTTTTTCTCTTGAAGAGTATCAAGAGCATGAGCATCTAAGTTATTTTCTATTTCGTTAATATCTTTTAATAATTGTTTTTTCTTGTCTGTGTTCTTCTTTCTTCTTATATGCACCATATGAAATAGTTTTCCCTCGAATTCCATAAGGAGAGTTTCAAAGAACAGTTGATCGTTTATTTGAAACTGTATACTTTCGTCAGGAATGTTACCTAAATTGTCAAAATCATAAACCAGAATGGCATATTGTCTTTTGATATCATTAACTAGTTGCTTCACAATGTTTATATATTCCTTATCTTTTAAAAGGGAGTTATTAAATTTCCAGTATTGCTTATCTCTTTTTCTCAAATTACCTTTTAACTCAAGGGAGACCATGGAGTGATCAGATCGATATCCAGAAGTTATTTCAACCCCTCTAGTTTCAACGAGTAAAGAATCCGATATCAAGAAGTAATCCAGTCTGCTCTGTTGTACCGAATTGAATCTTCTCCAGGTGTAACCTCTCTTTTCTGGATAAAGATGTCTCCACACGTCCACTAAATCAAAAAATCCCATCATGTCAATAATAGTATTGCGACTTCGTGGGCGATTTATATAACTACTATAATTTCTGGCGTCTAACTTGGGATCAAGTACAACATTCCAATCTCCACCTATAATTATATTTTCATTACCCATATTTTCCAGAAGATCACAAATATGCTCAAAGAGCTGGAAATAATCTCTGTTACTACTTCCATATAAATTGACGAGAGAGATTCTCTTGTTTTCTAAACTCGATATCTAACACTAAATAGCATCCCTCTGGGTCTCTGGTTATATTATGTAATTTATATTCAAAATTGTTATTAAACAGCACAGCTACCCCGTTTTTATTAGTCTCTTTACCAGATAAGTAGCAGTCATAACCCCAACAAGCTCTTATAAATTTTTCGGACTCAAACTTCCAGTGAGTCTCCTGTAAAATGTATATATTACCTTTTTGTTGCCTTAAAAAAATCAAAAACGTCTTTTCTTTTCTTGTGATCACCTAGGCCATTACAATTGTAAGAATATATTTTAAAAAGAGTATGTTCTGATTCAGTCATGGTAAGATCGGTAAAGTATATTTTTGAAGAGATGTGCAAAGATCTTAATCAAATGATAATAGAAGAAAGTGAAATACCAGCATGATACTATATCAATCGCAACATGTTGTCTTATAGTGAATGACATCAATAACCACCAGGGGAAATAGTAAATAACATCATGACATCTCCTCCAGAAAAGGGAGAGCTAGAAATGTGTTATACTTCCAGAAATGAACAGAAAATTTCACACAGAAAGAGAGAGAGAGAGTAGAAAATATTTTGCCACACAACATCCTAATTGAAACGTAACCACTCCAAAATAGAAAACAATATGATACAAAATATAAATTCAAAATTTCAATCATTCGTGCAACAATTTCCAGTAAACAACCGCTCAAATTATAGCTTCCGGACGGCTCCCTGTACAAAGAAAAGGAACGAGAGGAGAAGGGAGTGGGGGAGCGGGTGGGGGTGGGGGGGGGGGGGGGAGGTGGACTGGGGGGGGGGAAAGGGGAAGGAGAAAAAACAAGCCTTAGTTTTTTTGTGTTGTTGTTGTTGTTGCTATTGTTTGTTTTCCCTAAGAAGCCTTAAAGTAAAGGCGAAAGCTTGAAGGAAATGAAGAGTTGTGGAGTGGGAATGGATGTGCGGATTTTATTACTTCTTGTGGTATATATATATATATAATATATATATAATATATATATCTATATATAATATATATATATATAGGTTAACTGTATATAACGGGATGTTCATGCAAACATTTCTGTCTTAATTAGCCTCACAAACTCTAGAATTTCTACAAAATTCCATGTTACTATACCTCAAACTAAACTATTTAAGACACGACTTTGTTATTTCTAGTTCTCTCCTCTGGAATTCACTTCCACCTGAAGCTTAGATGCCATCGGAGCTACAAGCTTATAGACGACAATTGTTTACACATTTGCAGACTCTCACTATTTATGTAAATATGCAGAAAATTCATGTTATCCATACTTTCAAGACGAACTGACCGAGGGCGGAAAATGAAGCAAAATGTATAAAGAAAAGGGGTTAGTTACCGCCAAGGACACAGACAAACAGATGACAGGACACAACACTGAGAACAGAGGATGGTGTTCTGTCCTGTAATCTGTTTGTCTGTGTCCTGTAGCCGCCACTTCAAAATAATTTGCCGTTGTAAGGGATCGAACACACTGTGCCAGTACATGTGAAGGTCAATGTGTGAAAGCTGTAGAATGCAGTCAGCATCGTATATGCATAAGCCAGCACACTGCCCTTAAAAGATATGAACTCCCCCCCCCCCCCCCCTCATTTTTCTCCCTTTTTAAGTTGTTTTCAAGAGGAATGCGTGAGGGGGGAAGGGGCGGGGTGTGGAGGGGGTAGCGGGAATGTAAGTTTGGATTTCTTCTTCTTCTTCTTCTTCTTCTTCTTCTTCTTCTTCTAGTTTCAGCTTTCTACTGTTATTTGTTTACTGCCTTTTTATTTTTTAAAGTCTTCTTTATTTATTTTTCCTCTTTTCATTGTATAAACACATTTTTAGTCTCTCTCTCTGTCTGTCTGTCTGTCTGTCTGTCTGTCTCTCTCTCTCTCTCTCTCTCTCTAAAAGTCCAAATGGTTTGTTTATTTCTCTTGTTGGCCTCAACGAACAGTAATACAGTCAGAAAATTAGTAATTATATTGATCAAGCGTTTAAAGCAGGCAGATTGCTATAACTGAATGTACGTTTATGTATTTGTATGTAATGGTGTTTATATGATTTTGTTTTTGTTTTCTTCTTCAAAGAGGCCTTGGGCTTATGGAATAAAGATTTCATTTCATCTCTCTCTCTCTCTCTCTCTCTCTCTCTCTCTCTCTCTCTCTCTCTCTCTCTCTCTCTCTCTCTCTCTCTCTCTTCTCTCAACAAAACATATTATCTCCTATTGCGCACTGCCTCGAAAACCAATCTTGTTTTTTTTTTTTTTTTTTAAACAAGCAATGGTGAATATGGCTATACTTGGTGCAATTGAACATGCGTACATTTGCTTTTGTATTGATCGGTAAAAGGTGCTGTATTTTAGGATCAGAGTGCAGAGTTTGGGAAGAAAATCAGTCAATATAAATCGGTGGATTGTAAAAATATGGTTCCTCAGCATCTGTGTGCACAAGGCTAATACCCAATTAGAGTCAAATCTTTTAGTAACAAACATGATCAAATGTTTTAAAGGTACGAAAGTCTGGCAGAGCCACATTCGACACGACCATAATTTAGCTTGGATACGTGTTTTGCAATCAACACTCAAGGCTGTATTAGCCTTCATTTGGATTATGTTACAAGCTTCCTTGGCTGGAAGATTTAAGATGTTGAATGTGGTTATACATGTTTGTCTAAAGCAGTTCAACTTAGACCTGCTGGTGAAAAAACTCGAAGCCATTGAATGCTAGTTACGATGAATATATTGAAATGAAATTAACATTAATGAAGTTAGTGATCCCAGGAGTGATAAGGAAAACTACTGATGATTTTGGAATTTGTGCTGAATGTTTGCTCCATTAGCTTACCGTCGAAGCCACAGACGCCACCTGCTCTATATAACACACACAGAATTCAGCTTAGAAATGGCTGGCGGTTGGACATGTACTTCTTCAATAAAGGCCACGAAAGGACATCGAAGGATTTCGTCTCTCTGACTTTCTGAACAATGACGCGTACTCAGTCAGTGAACGTAAACTACATGCGAGCCAACATCACGTTGTGCTTACGATCACTACTTGAGTATTACAAGCGCCAGAATTTTCATCCCACACAGTATCATTCTTGGGGAAGAAGAGACAAGGCAAATTATGAGGTTAAACTACAATAATGGTTCTCTGAGCATAAATACGAGTAGTGAAATCCGCTCAACTCCTAATAAGAGTCCCACTTTTATGAAGACCAATGAGCTTCGGCGAGTGAAGACAGACCAAACGAGACATCGTTTAGGCAAGTAAGATAGTGCAAGCCACCCGGATGTCACAATGTCTTATTCAGCCGTGGCGAGAAAACTGACAATTGACAGCAACCGGTCGTTGAGAGATTCCTTGACAATTTGCAGTAAGTTCAAACATCTCAAATCCCAGCAGTTGCATTCACATTTCACATTCTCATGAGGAAATCATGTAAGCTTTCAATACCCTCCCTTCATATTAAGTGTGGTTACACTTGCAGTCTAAAGGAGAAGACATTCCGGCACTTATTTTTACTGTCTTGTCCTCTGTGCCACCTCGGTGGCATTACACCTATGCAACTCATTTTGACCTCAATCTCCAGCCACAGCCTGGCATGTTCTGCTATAAGCCCCAGCACCAGCAGTCCACAGGAAGGATTCAATGGCAAGTCGTTATGAGGCAATCCACCAGAGGGGACACTGCACTGCTGCTGTGTCACTTTGGTGCTTTTATTGGTGGTGCCTGTTTGATCCAGCATATACAGGGCGCCACTTACCATGCCCCCTACTGACGACTATAATTGTTTTTAGCAGCAGAGCTAGTGTGAGTGAATTGTCCCTCTGGAGGGCACAACCTTGACCAACGACCAGCCCTAATGAATTTTTCCGAACCCGGCGACCCTGACAGAACCAATCCAAGGACATGGATGTTGGAGTTAATCAAAACTGAGGTCCACATGAGATCAGGCGTAAAGGGCCACAAACTTTGAGATTTTTATGTGATTGATGGGGATGAATATGATGCTATGAATTCTCTGTCTTGCTTGACTCGCAGCTTACTGTTATCACACCTACAGTGTGGGTCTGGAAAATTTCAGTAACACTCTAGAATACATACCTGTAGGGCGGATTAAACTCGCGTGTGTAGTCCCATACTTCCCAGCTGTGCCCATAGCAATCCCAACTCTGGATAGGATCTGGTTATGGCTGACAACTCCAACAGAAATCGACCACAACAACCTGGCTGGAAGCCCCCAGACTCTAAAACTGTTGCTTTAACGGCTGGATTGACCATCTGAAATTACCTGGAAATTTTTGAAGTCGTGGAATTACTTTGTTAGCACAATCTGTTCCTGCCTTCTCAATTGATGGAGATTTGATCAAAAGACTACCAAAGGAAACACTTCCCCCCCTAGTGGATGAAGAGATTTCACTGCCATATCACATTCATGCCCCGCGGGCCATTGGCCCCAAACAACTCATTCCTGACAATGAAATTGCTTACACATTCACGTCCTTTGAATTGGGTTCCCTGTGCCTCATTCCCCAGAAAAACAATCAATATGTAATCGTTACCAACCGCAAAAGACAAGACATCAGAGGAGACACTGCACTGTTGGTGAGTCACTCTGGTGCTGTTTAGTGTTGCCTGTACTGATCCAGAATGCGCAGTGCACCATCTTGTAAGCTCCCAATAAGAACAATTACTTATTCATGGTGCCATTCGAGAGGGGCGTCCCCATCGCAAAGGTTGCAGCATATCAATTCAAACAGTTTTGCAAACAGTTCGCACACACTTGCCCACCCACCCTCCCCCCACCACCCCACACCCCCCAACCCCACCCCCCCACCCCCCACCCCCCCCCCCCCCCCCCCCCCCCACCCCCCCCCCCCCCCCCCCCCCCCCCCCCCTCCCCCCCCTCCCACCCCCCCCCCCCCCCCCCACCCCCCCCCCCCCCCCTACACACCCCCACACCCCCCCCCCCAACCCCACGCACACACACACACACACGAACTCTGTGTAACCCGCCGATTTGTAAGCAGCGCTGATTTGTAAGCGCTTACGATCGGCGCACATTGGGCTCTGGACTTCTAAAACCGCCGATTTAAAAAACAAAACTTTGTCAGATGTTTACACACACACACACACAACACACGCACACGCACACGCACGCACGCCGCACGCACGCACGCACACACACACAACACACACACACAACACGCGGCGCGCGCGCCACTCACACACGCACACACACGCACGCGCGCCGCGCACACACACACCACACAACATACACGCACACACCACCACACACACCCACCACACACACACACACACACACACACACACACACCATATCTTAACCGGACGATTTGTAGGAAGCGCCGATTTGTAAGCGCTTACAAACTGCGCGAACATTGCCGACTTGTAAAACCGCCGATTTATAAAACAGACTTTGTTCAGATGTTTACACCACACGCACACACACACACACACTCACACACTCACGCGCGCTCACACACACACACACACACACACACACCACACACACACCCACACACACAAACACACACACACATCCCTGTAACCCGCCAATTTGTAAGCAGCGTCGATTTGTAAGCGCATACCAATCGACGCACATTGACTGACTTCAAATAACGCCCGATTTATAAAAATAACTTTGTGAGATGTTTATACACACCCACACAAACACCAACACACACACACACACACAACACACACACACCACACACACCACCACATCCCCTGTAACTGCGCCAATGTTGTAGCAGCGCCGATTTGTAAGCGCATACAAAATCGACGCACATTGCCTGACTTCTAAAAACGCCGATTTATAAAACATAAATCTTGTCAGATGTTTACACACACACACACACACACACACCACACACACACACACACACACATCCTGTAATCGCCGATTGGGAAGCAGCGACCGATTGGAAGCACGTGCAAAATGGGCGCCGCACAGGGCATGACTTGTAAAACTGCGATTTCAAACAGAGCGCAATTTGTAGTGCGTTTACAAATAGGCGCGGGATAGGCCCCCGCCAATTTGTAAGCGATGCTTAGAGTCGGTGGGTGCTTTACAAATTGGCAGGTTAAGCCCCAGCCGTTTTGTAAAGCGCATTTATATCCTATTCTTTGGATTAAAATGATATAAACTATTATTACCCGCTTTCAGGATTATTCCTGCAATTTGATGGCTTTCTATTCATCAAAAAGTTAGACCAAAATGCGGTGCGCGCGCGTGCGCGCGCGTGCGCGCGTGTGTGTTGTGTTGTTGTGTGAGTAGATGTGTATGTAAATTAGTTTGTGTATGTATGTAACTGGGCATATGAGTGTTGGAGGGGTGGGTGAGGTGGGGGGAGTCGTAAACAGTCTATTTCTTTTGCCCTGACTCACTCACACAATCAAATTTCGAAGTTTAAAGCAGAAAAACATTGTTGACATGTTTTATTCATAATTATTCATTTCTGTAAACGTTACATGAACGACAACAAGGTGAACTAGAATTGTTTGTTTTGTAACGCAATTTTAAGCACATTTTACAGTCGAAGGATATAAACCACAAATTTCCACACTCAAATGACAAACGAAATCGTAACTCAAACTTATACCGAGTGAAGAGAATATTGCAAGAAGAATAGAGAAAAAGTTAAACAAGTGTGCAGTTTTCACACTTTCACCAGAATATTTCACTAAAAGAATGGATATGATTGCCAGACACAATCAAATAAAAAGGACAATGCAGGAAAATTATTCGTGGATGCTGAAAAAATGTTATTTGTAACAACAAACAAACAAACAAACAGCAGCCGTTTGCATTGTATTCAACATTTATGTGGTGACAGATGAAAAAAAAATCACTGAAAGCGTAACAATAGTTTACTGTTTAATCCAAAGAAGCAGGATATAAAGGCCCTCTCTTGTGTAATGCTTTACAAAACGGCGGGGGCTTAAACCCGCCCGATTTGTAAAGCAACCAGCCGATGTCTAAGCAGTGCTTACAAATCGGAGGGGGCCTAACCCGACAAAATTTGTTTAGCGCTCTACAAATCGGCGCTGCTTACAAATCGGCGGGTTCACAATCCCAAATGGAAAAATGATCTTATCTTATTTACATCAAAGGCACATCACACAGCCCAGGCGATACTCACAGTTTGAGTTCTCCTGTTAGGCACTGTGTAATGCCTGCCAAGGTCCTTAACCAGAAAAGGATTTGAATGTGCATGCCTTTTGGATTCTCCTGAGGGCACATATAAGACCGTATGGCGAAAGCTTGGCTATGTGTCTGGAGTTGCACATGTCTTAAGCTGTCTGCGGGTAAGGGGTGGTGGGCTATGTGGGTTGTGCTCGGCAGCTGGAGGGTGGTGTTTTTCGCCGGTGGGCTCTGCAGTCATGAAACACGGGCTGGTACACCATGGGGATGCTACTTTAAGGCTGTTACGAGTTGCAGCCTGTAGTTCTGATTTACCTCTGTTCAGGAGCCGTTATGTCCCTTGATAAATCTTAAATGGAGTGTCCTGCGCGTTGCCTGTACCCATTGTCAACACAGCGCAGGCCTCCAAGGGTGGTACAGGACTGCTACTAAAGGCAGGTGAAGGAGTAGTGCTTCTCTGGGTCCCCCCCCCAGCACCTTAGGGGTGGTTCTTTTCCCGACTGACCAAATGTCTTAACGAGGAATACCAGGATTTGCATGTGGCATCGCCTTTTTACATCGATGTGCCCAACACCTGCAGCATGCGTTCTCTATCGACTGTACCCACAGATGAGGGGCCTACCGTCAACAATATGGATATGCATGTAACATGTATTGCTGCTGCAAACGTGACAATAAAAGACACAAAGGCCAAC
>JADBJO010026563.1:12500-22376 GCA_016801955.1 Conus betulinus | reverse complement strand
GGTTTTTCCATTCTGTCTACTTTTGCTGTTTTCTAACTTCAATCTCTCTAGTTACTCTTTACCATAAGCATCTCTCTAGTTTATACTTTACTCATCCTCATATCTTAAGTAGGGTCTTTGATTAGTGAGTGTATTCTTTCCCCCTTTTAGATGTTTGTTGTTTTTTTTTTTCATTGTTTAATTGATCATGTTTTAAGTTGGGTTTTTTTTGGTGTGAAAGGTTTTGTTGGGGAGTGATCTTCTTTGACTTTATTTCTGACTCTGGTAGGGAATTTTGTTTTTGTTTTTTGTCCCCTATCCCATAGGCTGCCTAGCTCCAACCTCTTTTCGCTTATCTGTAGCGAAGGGACATGGCGTTGGAGAAGGATACAAGTGCCCTTCCGTAGATTTTGAGTTTTTCTTTCACTTTCCATCGTTTGAGTTCAGTTTTTCTCCCTCGCTCCAATACCACGTGATTAGATGCCAGTGGATGGTTTATCTTTTCAGTTGTGGTTGTCCGATTAAAGAATTGCAAGTATTGAATGAATGCAGGTCGAGGATCTTCAAACGCACGTCCTTATCGCGGTCGAGGCACTTACCGAGGTGCTCAAGGTTCGCAAAATTTTCAGTACCGTGCTGACCAGACTGCTTCCTTTACAGGACAGCAGGCTGCTCAGACGGGCGACGGTGTTAACCGTGGAGGAGGCGGTCATCGTCAGTACCGTTCACGGTTGCCGCGCGGCCGCGGTCGTGGTCGTGGTCAAGGTAACAACACTAACCTCTCAGAGATTGGGTGTTACCGGTGTCATTTCATGTTTCATTTGGTCCGTGATTGTCCTTACCCAGATGAATCTGCAGGAGTTAGTGTCAATACTAATAACCCTACCCAAACAGAGAGTAACTGGCAGATCTAGATCACCACACACAGCCAGATTCGGATGAAGTCAACACCAAATGGGAACATGTAAAGACAGCTTACCTGAAAACCAGTGAGACCTGTCTCAGAACACAACAACAGAAAAAGAAAGAATGGATAACAGCAAACACATGGGAGCTCATTGAAAAACGCAGAGCCCTGAAGGTGCAGAAGATGGAGGCAAAATCTAAACGATTGAAGGAAAAGTATGAACAGCTGTACCAGGAAACAAATGAAGCTGTGAAGAAGAAATCAAGGGCTGACAAACGTGAATTCATGGAATCCCTTGCAGATGAAGCAGAAGATGCAGCCAACAAAGGAGAACAAGGAAAGGTATATAAGATCACCAAGATACATGGACAAACAGGGGCGACTGCTAACAACAGAAGCAGAACAGGAAACTCGATGGGCAGAACATTTCAGTGAGACACTGAATAGACCACCACCTCTTAGAGAAGCCGACATTCCAGTTGCGGAAGATGACCTTGACATCAATGCTGAACCACCAACAAAAGAAGAAATCGTGACTGCCATTAAAGCTCTAAAAAACGGAAAAGCCCCTGGACAAGACAACCTCAGTGCTGAAGTGTTCAAAGCAGATCCAGATCTTGCGGCCCAAATACTTCTGCCACTCTTTATAACTATATGGAAGAAAAGAAGATACCAAATGATTGGTCCGAGGGAATAATTGTGAAGATCCCCAAGAAAGGAACACTTAAAGATTGCAACAACTGGCGTGGAATCACCCTCCTGTCAATTCCAAGTAAGATCCTTGCAAAGATCATCATTCAGCGAATATCAGATGCAGTGGATAAACACTGAGAAAAGAACAAGCAGGATTTCGAAAAGGAAGAGGATGCACTGACCAGATATTTGTACTGCGTAACATAATTGAGCAGTGCACAGAGTGGCAGAGACAACTGTACATCAACTTTGTGGATTTTGAGAAAGCCTTTGATAGCATCCACAGAGACAGCTTATGGCGCATACTACGAATGTATGGGGATACCGCAGCAGATAGTCCTTCTCATCAAAAGCTTCTATGACAACTTCACATGCAGAGTCGGAAACAGTGACCACAGTTTTGAAGTGAAAACAGGAGTGAGACAAGGCTGTGTGATGTCAGCAATGCTCTTTAATCTTGCCATAGATTGGGTGATGCGTCGAACAACTGAAGACCAGACAAGAGGCATACGATGGACACTCTTCTCAGCCTTAGAAGACCTTGACTTTGCTGATGATCTGGCATTGGTCTCCCACACTCACCAACACATACAGGAAAAGACATCCCGCCTCAGCAGCTTTGCACAACAGATTGGACTAAAGATCAGTCAAAGAAAAACAGAGGTAATGACCTTGAATGTCCCAAACCCCTCATCAATTCAAGTGAATGGAGAAACCCTCCCTACAACTGAGAATTTCACCTACCTGGGCAGCATTGTCAGACACGACGGAGGAGCAGGCAATGACATCAAGAACCGTCTAAACAAAGCCAGAAATGCTTTCAGAATGCTAAGCAATGTATGGAGGTCCCACAATACAGCATCAAAACCAAGCTCAAACTATATCAGAGCTGCATTATTTCTACCCTTCTGTATGCTCAGAATGCTGGAGAATGACAGAGAGTGACCTAAATAAGCTATCAGTCTTCCACACAAAGAACCTTAGAAGAATATTAAGAATTTTCTGGCCAATACCATCTCAAATGAAGAACTACTCTCCCAATGCATCAAGAAAGCATGAAAACATTCTCAGGAAAAAGCGATGGAGGTGGATAGGGGCACATACTTAGGAAAGAGCCAGACAACATCACTCGTGTCGCCCTCCATTGGACGCCTGAAGGAAGGAGGAAGAGGGGGAGACCCAAAAACACCTGCGAACTGTAGAGGGAGAGCTGAAGACCCTGAACCACACATGGGGTACCATCCAGAGGTTGGCCCAGAACAGACGAGAATGGAGGACCTTTGTTGCTGCCCTACATGCCACTGGGCATAATGGGCAGAGAGAGAAAGAAAAAACAGAGAGTAAACCAACACATACTATGGTGTCTCATACAAATATTGAGGGTTTGTTAGTTGGGTCAGGAACAGTCAATGGTTTCCAAAATTCTATTCTCAGAGACACAGGTTGTACTACAGCGGGTGTACGCCGCTCATTTGTGCTGCCAGACCAGTTCACTGGTGAGCAGCAGCAGTGTCGATCGTTCGGTGGTAAGATTGAGGTTTTTCCACCAGCGGTTGTTCAGGTCAGTACTCCTTATTTTGAAGGACAGGTCAAGGCTTGTGTGATTGATAATCCAGTGACAGACTTGATCCTGGGTAACTTGCCTGGAGTTGCTTCAGTCAGTTCAGGGACTGGTGGTTCTTTTATTCCTTGTGGTGTTAGTACTAGGCAACAACTACTTTAGGACAAACAACCACTAGTACCATTACCTGTACCGGACTTGACCATTTTTGATGTCACTCCAAACTGGCTACTATGCAAAGTAAGGACAGTACTTTGACGCACCTGTACTCTTCAGTTGTCACTGATTTACCTTCACCACTGACTAATCTTACCTACAAGTTGGTTAGTGGTGTTTTGTGTCGGTTTTTTTTTTCTGATAAAGGTGAGGTTGTACGTCAGGTTGTGGTTCCGAAGGATTTGCGTACAGTTGTTCTTCATACTGCGCATGATGCGATTTTCGCTGGTCACTGTGGTGTAAAGCACACGCTTCAGCGAGTTCTTGTTTCGTTCTTTTGGCCTGGAGTTTCTCGTTCTGTCACAGACTATTGTCGGTCTTGTGATGTTTGTCAGAGAACCATTTCCCGTAACAGAGTACCATGTGCGCCTTTGCATAAGATGCCATTGGTCTCTGTTCCTTTTGAGAAAGTGGCTATGGATCTTGTTGGCCCTTTCGAGGTTTCGTCTTCAGGACACATGTATGTACTGACTCTTGTGGACACAGCTACTCGGTTTCTGGAGGCTGTTCCACTGAAGCGCATAGATACTGTGAGTGTGGCTGAGGCTTTGTTGACAATATTTTCGAGGTTTGGTTTACCATCTGAAATACTCACTGATTGTGGGACTCAGTTTGTGTCTGATCTGATGAAAGAGATTTACCGTCTTTTATCCATTTCCTCTGTCACTACCACTCCCTATCATCCGCAGTCCAACGGGATGGTGGAGCGGTTTAACGGGACTTTAAAGACGATGTTGAGGAAAGTCTGTCGTGACCGTCCAAAGGATTGGGATAGGTACATTCCTGCAGTACTCTTTGCTTATCGGGAGTTGCCGAATGCCACTTTGGGATTTTCCCCATTTGAACTCCTTTTGGACATTCTCCTCGTGGTCCACTTTTCTATCTTAGCGGATAGATGGTCAGGTTTTCCTGTTTCTTCTGAGGGACAGAAATGTATATCAGTATGTACATGACCTTCACAACAGGATACTTGACAGTTGTGCGCAGCGCAACAGACAGCGGACACTCAGACACATACTTACAGGACTTACGCTGACAGGAAAAGTTCTTTTCGTACTCTGAAGGTTGGTGACAAAGTTCTTGTTCTACTGAGTGATGAACAGAATAAGCTTAAAGTTGCCTGGAAAGGTCCTTTTATGGTTCAAGAGAAATGTTCTCCAGTCAACTACCGCATTGATATGCATGGCAAGAGCAAGGTTTTTCCACATTAACATGCTCAAGTTGTATGTGGACAGGACAAATGTTGCAATCAATGTCAGTTTGGATCATTCTATTTCATCAGGTATTGTGTCAGGATCTTGTGTTTCTGATTTTCTACCTGTAGACTGTGTTGTGCCTAGTCAGGGTACAGATAGGGTACGTACAGGAAAGGTGTTATTCCTGTGACACTCCAGTCGAGTGTGTCTTCTGTTCAGTCCTGCTGCATTGGTGTTGTGCAGGATACAGAAGGTGATGGTGTTACCTTACCCACTTTGTCAGTCAAAGGTGAGACTTTTCATGATGTCAAGGTGAATCCTGATTTGTCTGATACTAAGCGGACACAGTTGTTAACTGTACTGGAGGAGTTCAGTGATGTACTTACAGATACTCCTGGTAAGGCTGATCAGGTTGAACCTCATTCAATACATGTGACTACAGATGTACCTGTAAGAATCAAACCTTACCCATTACCTTTTGCTAAAAGGGAAATTGTTCAGAGGGAGATTGATGTCATGCTACGCTTAGGTGTTATTGAAGCGTCTTCTTCCCCATACAGTTCTCCAGTTGTCCTCGTAGGAAAACCGGACGGTTCTGTTCGTTTTTGTATCGATTATTGGGCTCTGAACAAGGTTACGGTTTTTGATTCTGAACCGATTCCAGATGTTGAGGATTTGCTTTGTCAACTTTCTCATGGTCGGTACTTTGTGAAAGTGGATCTAGCAAAAGGTTACTGGCAGATTCCGATGTTGCCAGAGGATAAGCCTAAGACTGCTTTTCAGACTCCTTTTGGTCTATTTCAATGGACTCGCATGCCTTTTGGGTTACAGAATGCTCCAGTGACTTTTGCTCGGATGATGCGTAAGCTGAAGCTGCATGAGTTTTCCGCAGTCAGTTTTTTTGATGACATTCTTTTGGCGGCTAAGTCCTGGCAGCAACTTTTCAGTTCCTTGAGGTTATTGTTAAGTCGTCTGAGATTGTTTGGCTTTGACAGCTAGACCTTCAAAGGTGCAGGCAGGATGTCAAGAGCTTGAGTTTTTAGGTCATATGATTTCTGTTGGTCATATTCAGCCTGAGGCAAAGAAGGTTGAGAAGATTCTTGCTATTGATCGTCCTAAAACAACAAAGCAGGTTCGTTCTTTGCTGGGACTCTTGTCGTACTATCGTCGCTATGTTCCTCATTTCGCTGCTATCACTGCTCCTCTTACAGATTTGACAAAGGGAGATAAGTGTCGTCAGTAGTTTTGGTCTGAGGAATGTCAGAAGAGTTTGGATGAAGTACAGAGGATACTGAATGGTTTTCCTGTTCTGTTACTACCTAACCTCTCTGAGGAGTTCATCCTACGCACAGATGCTAGTAGCAAAGGCATGGGTGCTTCTCTTTTGCAGGACAAGGCAGGAGTTCTTCATCCTGTGCAGTTTGCCAGTAAAAAGTTTTCGCAGGCACAGGAGAAGTATTCATCGATTGAGCGAGAGTGTTTGGCTTTGGTTTGGGGACTGGAAAAGTTTTCCAGATTTCTGGCAGGGAGAACTTTTGTCCTCCAGACGGATCATCGTCCACTTACATTTTTACAAGCGTCAAAGACTAAAAACAACAGACTTTTGCGTTGGGCTCTCAGTATTTAGGAATACAAATTTTCAGTGCAGCCTATCGCTGGAAGTTCAAATACTTTTGCGGACTTGTTGTCACGTCAGTGAAAATCTGTTTGTTGCTTTCCTGTATGGTTTTGCATTTTCTCGCAAGAACATAATGTGAGAAAAATAGTTTACTGTACTGTTGTCTTTTTTTTATTCTATGGATACATTTTTCAGGATGCTGTTACCTGTTTTGTGTAAGAATAAGAGATGCAACATATTTTGTATAAGGCATTGAAAGAGTATTGTTTAATTTTTAGATGGATTGTTTTTTTCTGGCATTGATGTTTTTCAAAATGTAAAGGATTTTGCTTTGTGTGCTTGGAATAATTTGAGGAATTTTATATGGAGTCCATGGCAGATGTTCTTATGGTGCTATAGTTCATTTTGCATTTGCACTGTAGCAATTTGTGGGTTTTGCTATTGTCTTATTTTGACATTGTATCATGAGTCTTGGCAGATTTTGTATTGTCATGCCATTGTATAAGACAATCGATTATGATGGATATGTTTAATGGTGTGATGTTTGGATATTGATGGTGAATGTAACATGTATTTTTTTTGTGGAGTGCAACAAAGAGTTGACTATTCCAGTGGTTTTGGCATGGTCTTAGTTTTGGTCATCCTTAGTGGTAATATGAATGTCATACGGCAGTTTTCATTTTGGCTTCTGATGGGTGTCAGTAATTTTTACAACTACTCATTTGGATGACTTGGTTCATGGTTTTCTATTTTGGTAATGTATTGATGACCTATGATGTTCCTTTGTATGATTCCTTCAATGTATAGGATTGAGGTGTTTCATGTACATAGATCTTTTGTTGGATTTCTTGGAGCATAACTTCCTGCAAGATTTCTCCTGTAGGATAAATCTTGTCCCCGGGAAGGGGGTGTCAGGCACACGGAAAGAAACATTTTAAGCGCCTGTGTAGTTGAAAGGTTAAACGCGAGCGAAGGGAGTTAAATGTGTGAAAAGGAAACGGCGTAGGATTGTCGTTCTTAAAGGGCAGGTCACTTCCTTTGTTTTGAATGTGAGCTGTGTTAAGAAAAATTGGGTAAAAAGCTAAACACACTGGAAGTGAGTGTGGAGAGAGAGGTTCGAGCAACAGCGCTGATAGAATGGAAAAGAGGCCGGAAAAGAGGCCGCCGACTGTCAGGCCCATTTAATACCGACATGAGTCTGTAACATACTAACGCATGTATTTTGCTAGGGAGTGATTCAGACAAGACTACGCCGTTATAGTAGCAGTTTGTAGTAAGTAGACGAGGCTGTGACTGGAAGGAGAGTCGGGCTGAGCTACGGGAGCCATACCCCCCCCCCCCCCCCCCCCCCCCCCCCCCCCCCCCCAGAAAGATGTCGGAAGGAACAGCCAGAGAGAGACAGCCAGAGATAGTTGGTATGCTGTCCAAAGGTGCAGAGCGAAGTCGGAGATCGCCATAGAGTTATGCTCTGAGGAAACCCAGCGGAAAAAGGGTAGGTGGAAACATGTATGATGTCCACCATAGACGTTCGTGATTGAATGAAGAGGAATGAAGGTACCGATATTTGTGATGAACTGACCCCAGGAGGGATATAAAGTGAACTATGACCTGTGAACAGACGGAATAATAAACCCCACCAGTGCTGTGTATGAAAATGGGAGAAGAGGAGATACTGGGGGGAAATGAACTTTTAAAACCTGGTGTTTTAGCGCCTTGTGATGTGTGTGGAGGTGGATGCCTGTTGTGTAATGGAGTATTGACTGTATTCATGCATGCATGTGTTGCAGTAAGTAATTTGGTCTGCATACAAAAACGGTGACTCTGTTGAAAAAAAAAAAAAAAAAAAAACAAACAAAACAAAACAAAACAAAAACAAACAAAAAACCGAAAAAAAAAAACACACAAAAAAACCAAAAAACCAGGACAGACAGCTTTTAGAATTGCACGTTGTGACTGCTCAGCCTTTACCTGCTACCTCTGCTTACATTGTCTGCTCGTACCCAAGGAGGTTGACAGTCTGTCTTGAATCGCGCTGACCTCTCCCCAAATGTTTCCAGCATTAGAAAACAAACAAACAAACAAAAAAAAACAACAACAACAACAACAAAAAACAGTAGGGCCAACTATTGCAGAAAGGGAGGACAGCAACAAACCTCATGAGGAATGGTGTGCGCGCACACATGGCAAACTTTATGTTAGCATTTTTAGGTAAGTATAAACATTAGTAAGTAAACTGATTAGTAAGTGTTAAACATTAGTAAGTATTAAAAATCAAACTCAGCAGAAGGATAGATAAGACCGTTCCAGGTATTCCGCTGGTGCATGTGTGACGGAAATATAGTAAATGTCAGGTTCGTATTTTCAGCAATAGTTTTGATATAACAAAATTGCCCTTTCTTATATTAGTCACTTTACTATGATTGATGTACACACTGATAAAAGGTGGGTCAAATGATATGATATCATTTGATATAACAAATGACCCTTTTTGTATTGGTCACTTACTACGATTGATATACACACTGAGAAAAGGTGGGTTAAATGATATTACATCCAAACGAAATGACAAATATTATGTTATGCTTCATAAAGTTTGGGCAATTTAATGCAGGTTCCATGAGGCAGAGGTCCAGATGAAAATAAACGTATTGCTAGGTGTAAATATAATTGTAAATATGATACCAACATAGGCCACATAGATATATCGATATCGTGCCAACTTAGATAAATAAGGCAAGATGTTTTATGATTAATAGTGAAGCAAGCAAATAAAATCGTTTTAAAACTCACAATTCGAAGAGTGTTACTGGTCAGTATAAGAGCCTATGGCAGATAATGAGGACATAATTTTTGTTTTGGATAATGGGATCCTGCAGCTGCTGTGAACTTCGTGGATTATCAGTCATCACCAGCTGATAATAATTCCAACGTTGGAAAAAAAAAAAAACCTCCGAAAATCTGTTTTACCAATAAATGAAAGTAGGAATTTACCAATCTGTTTACCTTGAATATCAGGCTGTGAAGTGTGCCTTTAGTCAGACTCTCAGCCTCCTTGTTACGAACAGACAATATAAGCAGAGGTAGCAGGAAAAGGCTGAGCAATCATATGATATATATATATATATATATATATATATATATATATATATATATATATATATATGTGATATATATATATATATATATATCATCACAATAAAATCAGAGAGCCACTCAGAACTCTAAAAATGCTCAACCAAAAAGGGAGCGACATAAGTTTAAAAGTATGATTTAAAATGGAGGTTAAAAACCGACAAAATTGTTTCGAGCTATTGCTCTCGTCACCCTGACGAGAGCAATAGCTCGAAACAGTTTTGTCGGTTTTAACCTCCATTTTAAACCATACTTTTAAACTTATATATATATATATATATATATATATATATATATATAGAGAGAGAGAGAGAGAGAGAGAGAGAGAGAGAGAGAGAGAGAGAGTTCTTTTCCATTTACACCTTCGATGGTCGAACATTTCATAATATATTTTGCGACTATGGGTTCCTATTTTCATTTATTAGTAAAACATCGATTTCTCTGTATGTTCTAATAGTAGATGCACACAATTTGACTCCCAGGCATAATTTTAAGGCTTTACTGTCGACACTTTGCAAATTTTGGAAGAAATGATTCGGTGCAATACAGAAAACCTCTTGAGCATATGACAACT
>JADBJO010026563.1:0-5000 GCA_016801955.1 Conus betulinus | reverse complement strand
AGGCAGATCTACTTATAGTGCCTGCTCCTAGGCCTTTCGTCCGCTGGATCGCACTCATCAGGGAGACACTGCTGATTGTGTCTGTGTTCTCGGCGTCAAATAGAGACACACCACAGTCCGTAATTCTGTGGTGTTCTCACCACCAAGGGTTCAAAAAGAATCCAACAGCACCCCCAAAGCAGCCAGAGAAGGGTAGCAGAATGAAACAAAAAGGGAGTGTGGAAAGGAAAAATGTTGCTTATATGAGCAAGTAAATTCACCTATTACTTTCTAATACTAAAAGAACGGTTGCTGTAAATATTCAAATAGTCTATTCTTTCAAATAGTTTCAACACATGCTGAAAGAATCACGAATAATTAATCAGGGTAGGGGTTTGGGAGAAACTAACGTAAAAAGATCGTTGATGGAGATTGTGTGCAGATAAGTACACATGTATTTTTTGCTTGAAGACATATGAAGCTGTCTTGTGTTTTCTTCAAAACCACTAACAATGTAGTTCACAGTTGCTTTCTTTTTCGTCTTTTGCGCATGATTGTCGGCGGCTAGGCTTGACACTGACCAAATAGTAGAAGCATATTGTTCCACTTCATCATCTTGTGCACATTTAGGGATAAAATGAACATAGCGTTTCGAATTTGGTGGTGCACATGTGTGTATACACTCTCACACAAAAAAAACCCTACTCATCTACTTTATTGGGTTCGTCACTCAAGCACACAAACAACACGCACGCGCGTGCACGCACGCACGCACGCACGCACGCACGCACACAAGCACACATACGCGCATACACACATAAACATACACTGATACAAATTCTAAGAGCATTGACCGCTGGTTGGTGGATTAAAGCGGGGCCATTAGCAGCCCGATGGAGGGAAACTATATGCCTAAGGGAGATGATGGGGAGAAGTCTGAAGGGTACACATGCAGTGGTATCATCAGTGGTGGTGGTGGTGGTGGTGGTGCCAGAGACCAGCTGTGTTTATCTCCATGTGGATCAGTCTACTGCATAGTGATGCCATAAAATCGTCAGGGTGGTCGAGGTGGGGCGGGGGGGGGGGGGGGGGGGAGGGTGGGGGGGGGGGGTTGAGGGTGTTATTACAGAGTAGTGTAGGTCAGTGGGACCAGAGGTTAATGTTGCTGGGATGAATGACTGAGTTAAAGTGGTTGTCATCCTCTGGCAAGCAGAATGGCAGACGCTAATGGTGAGGTTTTGGGAAAACTGTTTTTCCAGTCATCACTGCTGATGGCACTGTCTACTGAGGCCGGGACTTCAGTGCGGTCGTTGATTCCAATGTGATTTGTGGCATCTCTCACTGGCACACAGAGACACTCAGTCAGCTAGTTCAATGCCAGGTTACTGACACGCGCTTCCGGGGAGTTACAGTTGGGAGGTGAGGAGCAGGAGAAGACCAACCCTCACCCTACTGTCATCCCCCAGTGACACTGACATGTTGGAGAGGGTTGAGTTGGAGGTCTCCTGACTGCGGGACTCAGACACTGATGCAGAGTCTGCTTTGCTTGCAGTAAATCCGCTCTCAACATTACCCTGTTTGGCGGTTGCGTTTGTGAGGATGGGTGATTTGGGGGGAGAATGATTGGGGGGGGGGGGGGTAGTCTTGGAAGGGAGTGTGCGATTTAAAAAGCAGCCTAGGAGTGTCTCAGCGTTTTGAAAGTGCAGTAAGTAATTGGTGATGGCATCACTTCAATCTTAAACGGCGCTCTGGGTTCATGAAGGGCTGCACAAAGGGCTGAGATTTCAGCTTGAAAGGACTGCGTTGACTGCTGAAACTCTGCCCTGGATTCACGATCATTGTGGCAGCACACTGACGTCATGGTCCCTGTCATTGTCGTTACTGGTAAGGCTTTCAGTGACTGACATGGACCTTGTGTCTTGCTGGGGAGAGGGGAGGGAAAGGGCTGGTTTAGACGGGGCAGAAGTCATAATGGAGGATGTGCGGGAACAGAGTGAATCATCAGTAACGTCTGGGACTGGTAAGCCAGTGTTCCATCTTCTACAGGAATAGTGAGAGATGGGAGGGAGGAGATTGTGTCACCAGGTGAAGAAAGCAGCGATTGTGTACGACGAAGGGGATGGTGTGAGACAGCAGACGTAGAGTGTGGGCAGCAGAAGGCGGTTTAAGAGCAGGTTATACCTCCTGGCTCCTCTTGGCCGCATGCTCTGCTCTCTCTCTCTCTCTCTCTCTCTCTCTCCTCTCTCTCTCTCTCTCTCTCTGTGTGTGTGTGTGTGTGTGTGTGTGTGTGTGTGTGTGTATAGAATCAACACACCACGCATGCTGTCCCCCTCTGCTGTGTGCATGTTTTCCTCCTCCACTGTGCACGAGTCCTTGCTGGTCGGATAGCTGCAGCTGGGTCTGAATCTGGCAGGTACATGTGCGTGAAGACAGTATGTGGACGATAGAGCACAATCTGTCAAACTCATCTTCAGCTCACTGTTCACATGCTTTTGCTTCAATGTGACGACAGTCATGTCTTACGGTTACTTGAAATGGAAGATGCAAGATTACCTAAGAAAGCCTATAAGATGCAATTTGATTTAGATATGAGGGGCAAGGTGAACAAGGTGACAAAATCAAAGTGAGATTTTATGAATTAAGGTTGGGATATGCCTGGTTAAGCGGTGTGTTGCAAATAAGACTGCATTAAAAAAAAAATGCTTCATACCGGGCTTATCGATTGCCGGTGATAAGACTGAATGCTCACATTCAAGTTAGCAGTACATTTGATTTATACAGACACTTCAATCCACTGCATCGTATCCCAACCCTGTACAAAAGGACTGCCATTTGAAATACAAAATGACGAGATTCAGATTTGGAATGCCTGATTTTAACGATCATCGACATCGTTACCGTAAAGAGCGCATGCAGATTAAACATGATTGCCCTTTTGTGTAAAGAGGCTCGTGACCAGGAGGTTTCATTTTGTGTTTTCCTGTCCTGCCTTGGAAACACTTAGAAACCAGTTTATCCCATCAAGATATCGTAAACACCTTTCCGTGTTTAGGATTATCTTATAAGTCACGTTTGATCGTGAAGATGTTATAAGAAGTTTGCCATCTATTTGTGTAAGGCGTTCAAAATCCGCGCCATTTGCTGTGCCTGATTGGTGATTGTTTCTCCTTTCCTTAGAGTCGAATGCTCGATTTCTTCTATTCATAAGTGATTTTGTTCTCCTTTAGGTTGCATTGGATGTATCATTCGTGTATTCATGCATTGTGTGTATATACCACCCCTTCATGAGGGGCCATGGTTTTTTCGAATAAATTATCTGCATTCGTATCCGTATCCGTATCCCCCCCCCCCCCCTCTCTCTCTCTCTCTCTCTCTCATCGTACACGTACACATACACACACACACACACATGCTCACACATGTAGGACACACATACACGTGAGCATACACACACACACACACACACACACACACACACACACACACACACACACACACACATCCCACCCACCCCCTACCCCCATACACAATTAGACACACACACACTCGCATACGTACACACATGCACACACATAGACACACAAAAACAGACAGACAGACAGATAGACAGACAGGCACACACATACACACACACACGCACACAGACACACACACACACACACACACACACACACACACACACACACACACACACACGCACTATAAATGCAAATGCGCCCAGATCTGCGGCTGTATGAAACCAAAGAAGAGCGGTATGTATTCACGCGTTGTTACAATTATTTACATCATGAAGAACACGATGACGACAAACAACAACAACAACAACAACAACAACAACTACTACTACTACTATACTATACTACTATTCTAACTGCTACTTCTACTACTACTACTACTACTACTACTATTGGGAGGTCCTTAATAGCAAACGCGCGCGCATACACGCGGGCACACACACACACACACACACACACACACACACACACACACACACACACACACACACACACGTGCCCACAATCCTACCAACAGAGTTCAAATTGAACTATCGTCATACATCTCCATCCTTTTCTCAATCTTTGCTCATCCCCAGGCTTCATTTTGCACGGACACACAACGACGAGAAAACCGAGGTCCGCAGTCGTGACCATGACTGAGTGTTGTTTTTCATGACCCACTCTTCTCATGGAGCGGATGAACAATCGATTTTTTTTGTACATCTCTCGAATGATCATTTTGTTTCCTTGTTTTTCAAACAAGTATCTCATTTGTCTTCATCCTTTTCTTTAATTTTCATCCTGATTCTTAGAGGCTGCTTCTGTTTGGATTCTACACTATGAAATCTTGGTATTGATCACGAAATACTCCTTTCACGTCTAAGGACAAACTTCAGCATATGTGACGTTGCACAAAATTAGTTTAGATCGTATCTGTCAAAGACAGACAGTGGTTGTACTTATTAAAGTGAAACAATCTTGTAAAATGTCTAGCTGGCGTTCTCCAGGGTTCTTGGCTGGTTTCGGTGTTGTCCATAATGTACACAACGGCCCCTGACTGAGACCATTAACAGCTGTTCTGATCACCATGAACTGTTCACAGATGACACTCAGCTTGAACAGTCTGACAAGTCAGATACGTCAAAAATCTCCAAGATTGTGTCTCTGATGTCAAACAGTGGATGTCTATTAAGAAGCTGAAACTGAACGATGATAAAACAGGCTATCCGGTTTATGAAACACTCTCAGGCTCAAGACCTTCGCCAATAATTCCGGGCTCCACTGATATTTCATTCATGCCAAGTTTTCGTGACCTTGGTTTATATCTCGCCTCTGATCTCACATTGAAACAACACATATCCAAAATCTGCCAAGCACCCTTTCTTGAACTCCGTTGCATCAGCCTTATCAGACCTTTCCTTAAAGAACAGGCCACTAAAACGTTTGTGTCTTCCTGAATCCTGTCAAGATTAGATTTTTGTTACGTTATTTCTGCTTGGTGTACTTGCAGCCTTACTCCATCCA
>JADBJO010026562.1:12500-22377 GCA_016801955.1 Conus betulinus | reverse complement strand
TCAGTCTTCGTGCATCGGATGAGACAGATAAGAAACATGAAGAGAGAGAGAGAGAGAGAGAGCGAGAGAGAGAGAGAGAGAGAGGAGAGAGAGGGGAGAGAGAGAGAGAGAGAGAGAGAGACCAAAATCTGCCAACATCACAAATGACAAAATACAATGAAAGAAGGGTAGTATCAAAATCAAGTCATGCAATAAAGAACAATGAGCTATCACAGCAAAACAGCAGCCCCACCCCACCCCACCCCCACCCCCACCCCAACATCAAAACAACAAGAAAAAAAGAAGAGGGGAAATCGACATGGGTAACAATCCGACTCATGGACTTTTGTTCCTAGTTCAGTTAATAATAACGAGTGATACCTTTCTGTTAACATGTTGAGACTGATATTAACGTCGATTTTTATTAATAATGGCATTCCACAAACAACTCCCGGAGTAAATCAGACTAGTTTTAAAGAGATCAATTCTGGGACGCGGTGGTACTATCCTAGACGAATGGTTATTACTCTTTGTTGGAAACATATTAGTAAGGGAGTGTGGTACTCTTCCGGACAATATTTTGAACATGAAAACAGCTTTGTTATACTCTAATTTCATTTTAATGGCAAAATATTCAATACCTTATAATCAGACGCTAACAGAGTCGACGGCTTTAAAAAAGAATCAATTTCAAGGTCGTCTATGTAGACTTACTAGAGGTTTCATGCTATTATTGCTTGCTGAATCCCAAACAGTTAAAACATAATTTATGTAAGATTCAATGTAAGCACAGAAGAACATTTTTTCGACTCTGTAGATTCAAGAATGTTTTTACTTAGAGAGTTGATAGATCTTTTTAGAGATAATGTTACATATCCTTGTAATATGATCTGACCGTGACAAATTATTATCAATGACAACTCCAAGAACTTTATGGTTATTAGTTTCTTCAATCTTTTTGTCATTTGAGTAAAGAACAGAAAAATTATCAGGAAGATTTTGACGTTTTTGTCGAGTTGTTTAAAGCATGAATTTCGTTTTCTGTGCATGAGAGAGAGAGAGAGAGAGAGAGAGAGAGAGAGAGAGAGAGAGAGAGAGAGAGAGAGAGAGAGAGAGAGAGAGAGAGAGAGAGAAGAAGAAGAAGAAGAAGAAGACAGTATTATTTAAACATAAGTACTATCTCTTGGCACAAGAAATGCTGTACGGAATATGGAATATTTACATGTTGTCCAGTTTAGCAGCTTCAAGCTGTGAAGATGTGCTGACGGTGATCTTGCCTGTCGTCCTCATCAACACTGATATCACCTGAAGACATGACACGTCTGAAAGCCACATCTACATCAGTGTGAATGTTCAGCCTCAAGATCTGTCCGTTTCTTACTTTGGCCAGGATTTGTCCTCCCGAACTCCCGAACATAGCAGCCGAGTGTTCTATGGCACTGCAGAGAAGTGCGTAGTTGGCTGCGGTAAGGTCTTCCCCATGCTCGTCCCCTTCCCCTTCTGGCGCCTCCGGTTCTCCAGTACTTGCTCCCTCAGCTTTCCGTCAAAGAACCGTACCGGGATAGGCCGCAGTTTTGTCGCTGCTTCTTCTGCCAGTTCGGTGGGCCACCACGATGTGACAGGGCTTGATGTTGATGCCGACGCTGTCAGTAAAGATGTCACAGACTTTCGTCACAGTCTTCTACTGACTCTCTTTCAGGCTCTGCTACACGAAAAACACGTAAGTGGCATCGACGCAAGTATGCTTCAGATCATTGTTGTCTTTTTCCCTTAGTGGTGCTTTAATGTACAATTCAACATACCCTGTTTCTTTTTTCAGCTGTTGAATTTGCTCATCAGCCCTGTCTTTCTTAGCCTCCATGTCAAATAGTCGGCCCTGTAAAGTGGACACTTTTTTCCATGAAAGTAGTAGTTGAGTTGTTGATCTCTTGTCGCATCTCTACAAAGTCATCTTTCATTGCGACCCCGTCAACGCGTTGTTTTCTGTACACGTTAGAAAGGATTGGATATCGGTGTTCATCTTCCTTTGGGCAGAGAAACGTGCTAGCCGTTTGTAGGTTGCTTATTACTAGGGCGCTTTTCAACACGACGACTAATATCACTTTCTTCCGTCGATGAGGAATGAAACACTCGTTTTGCTTCTGCTCTCTGGTCACTCTCGTCACGCATATTAATCAGTGGACACGACGAATGATGGAAGTCGATCATTTCGCACAGTCATAACACAAACACTATCGGTGCATCTGTACCCTTTGCACAGTCACAGCACAACACTATCAGTACATCTGTACCCTTAATCCCAATGGCGTGTCTCGGTGTCACTGTCTTGAACTTGAAGTGCCCGCGTCCGTCGACTTCTGCCTCATTTCGCAACAAAATTCATACTCCCGGAATCCACATAGTCTGGAGAATCTCTGCCTATACCTGTTTTTGCATTGTCGCCGAAAATTCACACTCTATCGGCGTTTACTTATTCAAAACATTTGAAAGACGATCTAGATATTACTCATAGTTCTGTTGTTTACTTCCTTTTGTTTCATTACCAATGTCCGATTTCGATAGTACGCGCCTGTTTTATGTTGTTTATCCACCTCTTCAATTGGGACGTTGCTCTTCTTGAATACATCCCTCTCTCTCTCTCTCTCTCTCTCTCTCTCTCTCTCTCTCTCTCTCTCTCTCTCTAATCAACCAATCAATCATTGCACTTTCTCCCACAAGGAAGCCGCCCAACTCCTCCCACATGCCTTCCCCTCTCGGGGGGAAAAAATCGGCAAACACTTTTTTATTCACCCGGAGTGTGATCTTTCCATGAGAAGTGATCGTCAACTTTCCTTGTTACGCCACTCTACCCACCAACACATCGTTAACTCTTCTTGTTACACCATTCTACCCGTCAATACATCGTTAACTCTTTTTGTTACACCACTCTACCCACAACACATCGTTAACTCTTCTTGTTACACCATTCTACCCGTCAACACATCGTTCAGTCTTCTTGTTACACCATTCTACACACCAACAAATCGTTAACTCTCCATGTTACACCATTCTACCCGTCAACAAGTTTTGGCCACCATGATCAAAATAAACATGGATCTGTAACTGCTGGATTAAGTAATCTGCCTCTGTGGCAGTTTACCACACTGGAGCCATAAGAAATTTGCATTTTGTTTCAGTGTAAACGCATAACTTTTTTTTTTTTTTAACTTGTTTACATATCTCAGTCTAATGTTGCCCTATCACAGTACACAACATTTTTTTCATATCTCAATCCAATGGAGATCTATTGTGGAATATCTACGTCTGAGCTCATCTTGTTTCTCACATATATTGGCAGCTAACATGAGAGTCTGTCCAAAACAGCAGTAAAACACTTCATTACAATGGCAGGAGCGATACTCCCCCACCTCCACCTCATCTTTTATATGATCACTTTATCAATAGCTTCCACTTTAGTCCAAAATTACAACAGAGAGAGAGAGAGAGAGAGAGAGAGAGAGAGAGAGAGAGAGAGAGAGAGAGAGAGAGAGAGAGAGAGAGAGAGATGCTTACTCTTCACTCCTGATCACAAAATTGTAACTCTCTGCACATGTGTGTGTGTGTGTGTGTGTGTGTGTGTGTGTGTGTGTGTGTGTGTGTGTGTGTGTGTGTGTGTATTTCTATGTGTGATTGTGTGTACTTGTCTCTGCACGTGTGTGTGTGTGTGTGTGTGTGTGTGTGTGTGTGTGTGTGTGTGTGTGTGTGTGTGTGTGTTTCTATGTGTGATTGTGTGTACTTGTCTCTGCACGTGTGTGTGTGTGTGTGTGTGTGTGTGTGTGTGTGTGTGTGTGTGTGTGTGTGTGTGTGTCCTTGATAATACAATGTATATATCTGACGCCTTAATTACTTTGAAAAAGAAAGAAAAAGCAGCGGTGGGATCAACAGAATGTGACGGAATTCATGAAGACAGGACAGATGAGCAATGCACAAACACAGAGGACAGCCTGAATAAAAAACCCTCACCAGAGGATGTACCAGACGGCGAAAAAGCTGATCACTTGTAAATAAGGAGTCATTCAAATCATAGACAAATGAGGGAAAATGCGGGGCGAAGAATGCATCGTATAGTGTATGACCAAACTATGCTCAAACTTGTATAACGGTAACATTGATGGAGGCCAATTTGCGTTGAAGAGTCCCTACGTTCTCACAGTGACTGAAAATCGCCCCCAAAAGAGAAGTCGGCTGGAGAAGACGGTAAACTAGGAGAGCTGATACAGGCTGAGTGAGAAAAGCTTTGAAGATCATGAAAGTTAAAGTGGAAGGCAGATTCCATTCCTCCTTCCACCACGTTTAACACTGCCTGAAAAGAATCAAGTATTCATTTATTTTGGGATGGACATTGAATGTGCACTAAAACAAGTCACAAGTGGTTCTAACGCACGACCATAAGCTCCGCTCGAAAACTCTTTAAAATTTCCGAGTGGAATATCAGGTTATTTATTTATTTTTTTTTTTTTGCCCTTCACAGAATCATCCTCTTCTTCAGCAATGATGGCATCAGCTTCCGACTGTAATCTATTCAGAATGGGTTGCGTCATTGTATTGCTATGATGGCCGCTCAGACCAACGGTTTGACAGTTCTGATAGTTGTTGAAATTCCCTTTTATGTAAGCAAACGTTCACAAAACTGTAATCCTGATATGGAAACAAATGCAACAGGACTACCAGTTGTTATTATTACGTCTGCAAGGCAGCAATGTGAAATACAATTTTGCTTCTTCTTCTTCTTCTTCTTCTTCTTCTTCTTCTTCTTCGTCTTCTTTCTTCTTCTCTGAATTAGCTTTTACACGCTATCATACTGCTTCTGTTGTACCACGGCATACAAACAGTTTAGAAAACTGTAGGGCAGCAATGTGAGTGATGGATGGGGTGGAATAAACGAAGACAGAGTATGTATTGTTAGTGGTATATGTGATCAGCTAGATTCATGTTCTGTGCAGAGTATACCACTAATTTTAACATCCGAGAAGACGCTGTACCTGCATCTCTGGAGACTGGTGATGGTTGTGCAGGTGTAGGCTATCGCCTGAAACGAAACAACGAAGGTACCACATTCCTACTGAAAAATCTATCTGACTGTCGGTACCACACCCGTTTAAGTTTCACAGAGAACCAGGGAGTGGTGTATGGTTTGTGTGGGGGGTTCCACTGTTTTTTGTAACCTGCACGTGAAAGTCAGACAGGGTATGTATGTGCGTGCTCACGTTCAACGGTCGGTATTCTGGTGTGGTGCCACTGAAAGGAACACTTGGAGCATTGCAATGCGGTTACGAACACCACATGATACTGACATAACATTGAAATGGGATTATCATGTTCTTCAAGATTTCTTTTTTCAGTCAGCTGCGAATTTATTGTGGATAGCAATCATGGATCAACCGGCAGCTACAATCAATTTACAAGCGATAAAATACAATAATTTATTGTTACAAAATATGACAGAATATTCTGGGTATGTAAACATACCGTATGTGCGTGGCACGATTTCTTTTAGTACAGAACTGAAGTTACACTCCAAACATGTCGTCATGGTCAGTGTCCTGCAGTCATACCGACTTTCCCCTTGTTTTGATAGCAGTCCGTTGCGACTTGCATACAAAAAGCAGAATACATCTCAGGATCATAGAACTATCGTGTGTGCTGAGCGTTCCACACCAGCGTCCATATTTATTACGTCATATATTCGAATTTACTTTGTTCATACCGGTGTTAGATTAAAGTTTGTCAAAATGGCCTTTTCTGCTTTTTACGTCTCTACACACCCTTACAAAACTGCGAAGTGGGTTGTTCAACTGTTCTGCAATGATTTATTTCAAATTCCATCACTTTCTGCAGTGCAATTTGAAGACAGAGTGTGAGGATGGACGGGATGAAACAGAACTCTGTCCCTTCAGTGGTCCTAGATGTCAGGGGATGGTGGCTTCAACTAACAAATGTTTCAAGGTAGTCATGTTAAAGACTGATTCACGTAATAGACATTTGTTCCATGGATGTCAGAAATATGGCCAGCAACTTGCTTCTGTCAAAACTAGAAAAGAACTGGAAAACTCGCTACCTATTTTCAAAAATTATTATTTGTTTGAAGTAACGTTTGGGTACACTTCAGGCTGGCACTTGGTGTCTCTTTTATATATAGTAGATTCTATAAGTGGTCTGATAAAACACAATTATATTTCCATGAGAATCACTTCATATACTACACAAATTTCAGACATACTATTTCGAGGAAAATGGTGGAACTGGGTTGGAATTCCTGGGGTTTAGGAGAACATATCCATGGGTATGCAGCACTATGCGAATTAAGATTAGATCTGCTGGGTGTCTTTCCTCGTAGCATTGCACCAGCCAAATCAGAGTCCGCACAGCCCACTTTCACACACACCAGGCAGGCTTTACTCACTTGTTCACACAGTCACGTGATCCACAGCTGTTTGTACTGTAACATCAAAAGTTACTTTGGGAATACATATGATTCTGAAGGTTTTGCATTCCTGGAATTGCATACTGATCAGAAGCATGTGCTATCAGCTAAGAGAAATACAACGTATGCACTTGCAATGTTCAGTTGTATTAAGAATGTCAAATCAATACATTTTACTTTGGTGTGTGACTTCATACAGGGACTGCCCAGATAAATCTGATGAGTCTTTTTTGTGTGCATCCTTAGTGCCAAGGCTTCAAGTGCTCAAATAGCCAGTGTGCATTGCACAGTCAACACTGTAATGAGCACTCTGATTGTCTGGATGATTCTGATGAGGTTAGTTGCCTGCAGCAAAATTTTGCTTGGTGAGCATACTGCATGCAACTCAGAGATGTGAAGATGACACAGCGATTTTTCATTAACCTGGCACCGGTTACTTTACACAACAGACAATAAAAACTGAACCTTGTCCTGCCACTCATCATCGTTGTACATCTGAATGGTTGTACGGTCTTCCTGTTTACACTCGATGCAATGGATTCTCTGACTGTCTTAATGGAGAGGATGAGCAAGACTGCAATACGATTCGATGTTCTGGATTGTTTCAGTGTCGAACATCTGCAATTTGTCTGCACAAAGATCATCTGTGTGATGGCTGGGGCCAGTGTCCACAACGAGATGATGAGCTGATGTGCGACATGACCTGTCCTGAGGGTTGTGCATGTCAAGGGCACTCCGTCCTTTGCAGAAACACGTTTCCTGTTGATCGTTTCTCACAGCTACGATATGTGGACGCCACAGGATCAGGGATGTCATTGTATAATTTTAGGACCAACACCTATAGCATTCGTCTTATTCTAGCTAGTTGCTATATTTCTAATGTGTCAGGCATTCAGCTTCCCAACCTACAGTACATTGATCTTGCAAGCAACCTTTTACAATATCTCGACATTCCTAGTTTTCTCGAGCTACAAAACTTGAATATCTTACGTTTAGCAGGAAACCCCATCAGGTCAAACACAAGAGGCGTGTCACCAAAAGGTATTCATTATTCACTGATGCTGATAGAAAGTATCAGCAACACTTGACACACTGAACAGCGAACTGTGTCTATATTCTTGCCCCTAGTGGAACATTTAAATTTGTCCTTTTCGGACATTAAAATTATCAGGTCTTCAGGTTTTAAAAACATTCCACGTCTGCTTGAAGTGGACATGAGATTCATCCCACTTACTGATTTCCCATTAGATTTGCTGTCAGCGTCAGATCGTTTACAAAATATTTTTTGCATCCAATTACAGGTTGTGCTGTAAGACCTTACTTCCAAAACAGTCGGGAAAAATAAAGTGCTCAGCTCCTTACACTGTACTTCCTTCATGCGCAACCCTGATTCCCACTGAACTATACAGAGTTTTCTTCTGGGTGGTCTGTGTGTGTTCCACAGTAGGAAACTTGGTTTGTCTTATCAGCTTATTCAAAGTCAAAAAAGGTTTTGAAAACAGTTCTTTGCTGATTACTAATTTGCTGTTAACTGACTGGTGTATTGGATGTCACGTAAGTATTGTTACAGCAGCTAGTGAGATATTAAGTGATCGTTACATTTACTCTGAAAGATATGGATCAACAGCCTGTCTTGTAAGGTGGCTGAGTTTCTTTTCTATCTGTCCAGTGAGGTGTCAGTTTTGATCATTGGGTTCATCACCATGGATCACATCATTGTCATTCGCTTTGGAAAGGACACGTCTAAACTGAGAATATCAGCTTTCATAGTACCATGGTGTGCTGGAACCCTGATGTCTTTGATAACTTTTATTCCTGGATTGTCACTGTGGGGACTTCAAGGTCAGTCGGGTCTGTGTCGCATAGCATTATTGAACCAGTTTAAGTCAAACGCAAAATTCCGATGGTCAGATGTGATTGTGAGCCTTAACTGCATAATATGCTTAGCAATTATGGTTGGTCAAGTCGTGATCAACAAAAGGACGCCCAAATTCAGAGCTATGCTTAATTCTGCTGCAAAGTCTGTGTATTCTGAAGTACATCTGGTGAGAAAAGTAGCAACCACGAACAGCGTCAGCTGGCTTATTCTTGGATTCACCATGGTAATGGCCACAAATGGGTCTCCAGACTTAAACAACACCCCATGACGCCATGGTTGTGTTTGGGTTACTACTCAGCTCTGCACTCAGCCCATTTCTTTATCTGTGGACTGTGGTCATGCAGATACGGGAGAAAGCACTAGAAGACAAAGTATTAGCAATGTTAAAATCTCAGTTGCTTGCGTCAGGTAAACAGACCTCCAAACCAAGCAAATAATATAAGATAAATAGCACACAGTGCGATTTTGGCACCTTTTTGTTTGTTTACACCACCATTATATATGCAATGGCCTATTGTCACACATCATCAAATGGCGAAAGCTCGTAATTTGCATTCGGTGTACTTTGAAAGACTTTCTAGCTAACATCACAACCATCTTGCGACGGAAACAGCATGAACAAAATATACGAATCAATGGTCCGATGTAAGTTTGTTTGGTTGGTATGATAGCAGCAAAACAGGGTGTGGGGTATGGGGTGGGGGTGGGGGTGGGTGGGGCGTGGGGGTATTAGTCTGACCCTGCACAAATGAGGAATGAAAGGGTGCAGAGTATGTAATAGTTAACACAGTGATGTTTTCAAAAGCGCTCATGACCTTTTGTTTGTATTTTTCTCACAGTGCTCGTAATGAAAAAAAAAAAGTCATTTTCATTGTCATGTCGATGTCTGCAATACTAATCAATAATCATCATATAAACTTCACCCCAGCATGGTTTGAGTGGAGGCACCAATTTATCACTCCACTGTTCACCCAAACCGTCCAGTAGTAGTCTTTCACACACTTGGTGCAATGGCACATATTCCGCCCAGCAGAGACTTTCTTCAAGATTATTTTGGTTCACTGCAAAATGAATGTGAATATATCGTGAAGAAAAACCATCCGCAGAACTTTGTATGTAAATTAAAATATCTACAGCACAGGGGAAGAAAAATCAAGACATCCACAGCATAGGGCATGGGGAGCAGGACACTGACAGCAAAGTGTAGAAAAATCAAGACATCCATAGCATAGAGTGTAGAAAAAAATCAAGACATCCATAGCATAGAGTGTAGAAAAATCAAGACATCCATAGCATAGAGTGTAGAAAAATCAAGACATCCATAGCATAGAGTGTAGAAAATCAAGACATCCATAGCATAGAGTGTAGAGAAAAAATCAAGACATCCATGGCATAGAGTGTAGAAAAATCAAGACATCCATAGCATAGAGTGTAGAAAAATCAAGACATCCATAGCATAGAGTGTAGAAAAATCAAGACATCCATAGCATAGAGTGTAGAAAAATCAAGACATCCATGGCATAGAGTGTAGAAAAAATCAAGACATCCATAGCATA
>JADBJO010026562.1:0-5000 GCA_016801955.1 Conus betulinus | reverse complement strand
TTGAAGAGACAGAAGAAGCCTGGAGAATACTGGCTGAACAGGGTAGCCCATGACGTCGGAGTATAAAAGCGTTGAAAGCAGGATTACTGTTGCCTTCAGTAGCGAGTGTCGGGAGTGCGTTGTGTGGTTTCTGTAGTGTTGTCTTCTGCACCGTGTCTCCTTGCTGTGGCTCTCTTCTGTTTCCAGGCGTAGGATGGGCCAGTTAGTTTCTCGTAAGTTGTGTTGTTGTCACTTGAAATGTTTCTTCGTTCTTGAAAACAAAGTTTTCAGCTTCCTTCGACCCCCTCTTTGGCTGTACTTGACTTATGGGGAGCCCAGTTCAAACCATCGTCACCCCCCCCCCCCCCCCCCCAGTACCCCACTAACTTCTCTTTGGAAGAGGGCTGCCTTTAAAGTAAAAAAATATGTGCACACTTGTTTATTTGGCATTTGTGGAACATGTAGGATTTTTTTCTGATTTGATTTACCGGGGGTGTGTGGGTGGGAGGGCTGGGGGTGGGACAGTATCTTTGGCTCTCCAAATATTTGAAGCCTCAAAATGCGAACAGCATACTATGGTGCACACTCCCTCCCCCCAGCCCCTCTATCCTCTCCCCCATTCCCTATTTTATACAGGAATTTGGAAAAGAATAACCTTCCTGAGATCATTTGTATTTCAAAATTAGAGACCCCCCCCCCCCCCCCCCCTACTCTCATTTGTCCCTCGCCTCTGATTTTCTGTTTTAAAGAAAAAGTGAATTGATGATAAAACAACATGTTGATGGATTGCTTAAGACATGAGAAATGAGAACTAAGCATGTAACGTTTCAACCACTGAAGAAAGGAAGTTGAATGACATCGTAATGACCAAAGATCATCTCTCTCTCTCTCTCTCTCTCTCTCTCTCTCTCTCTCTCTCTCTCTGTCTTCTCCGTCTGTCTGTCTGCCTGCCTGTCTGTCTGTCTGTCTCTCTCTCTCTCTCTCTCTCTCCTCTCTCTCTCTCTCTCTCTCTTTTACACCTTTCTGCGGTTATTGTTATGATTTCCCTGTGGATTTTCTGTAACATGAATACCGTTTGTGTGGACTTTAATTCTGTTTTCATTTCACTTCTGCATCATGCTGGCCTCTATAAACTGTGTTGTTTCGGGAGGGGAGGGGGGTGGGTGGGTGGGAGGGAAGACGCTGCTCTTATACAGGGGAAAAAAAGGAGAAAAATGAATAGGCCTGTACAAGTCAGCAGAGAGGGAATATAGGAATCTCTGACTGGTCAGTTTACTTGCTGAAAACAAGGTGAGACAAGGCACGCGTGTTGGGAGGGGTGAGAAGTGGTTTCTATATGACATACAGACCTTTTCCACTACCTCTTAACCCCGTCCCCACTCCCTCCCGTCCAACCTAAATTCCCACTCCCTTCTCCCCCTATACTCTATCCCCCCCCCCCACCCCCCCCCCCCCAAACCTGCACCTCCATCCTACCCCCTACGTCCCTCGCGTCACTGCCGTCTCTAGAGAAACGTAAATGAGAAGAACGATACCATTTTAAAGAAAACATTTCATCAGGATCAGCGTCGTTGTTATCCAGTTGTTAACAGGTCTTTTCTGGTGCAGTATACATATTACAGAAAACGGCTACCGTTCCGGCAAAGAAAATGTTTGGTTTTTATTTTCATACTCCCTCCCGTATAAGAGTTTTTCTCATCAAAATGTAGGCCTTACTAAAACTGATATTCGAAATCTGAAGCAGTAGTGTCATGTGCCAGTATTTCCAGTATTTTTGAAGCCGAAAAGACCTTGATGAATGACGGAAAGCAGTGTTGGGAATTAAAAAGGGAGTAGGCCTAGTAAAATAAATTCCCGCCTTTTTTTCGTGTGCAGGCATGTTTTTAAAGGATTTTTTTTTTTTTTACATACCTATACACATACTGTTATTTACAATTTGATACCGATAAGTTGACAATAGCCGGCACCCTCAAGCATCACCTTTTTTTTTTAATCCACCCTAAGACTGCCGTGAGAAGATTCCATTTCATGCCCCTCTCCGGTAGGAAAAAAAAAAAGCACCACCTTTTTTAATCCACCCCAAGACTGCCGTGAGAAGATTCCATTTTTTGCCCCTCTCTGGTAGGAAAAAAAAAAGCACCACCTTTTTTTTAATCCACACCGTAAGACTGCCGTGAGAAGATTCCATTTTATGCCCCTCTCCGGTAGTCTCCGAAAGCACCACCTTTTTTTAAGAGAGAGAGAGAGAGAGAGAGAGAGAGAGAGAGAGAGAGAGAGAGAGAGAGAGAGAGAACAAAAAACAAAAAACAAAAAAACCTTGTTGTTTAGTTAAAATGAGACGATTAGATTGTAAAGGGGGTGATGCTCTTGGATGTTTAAAGTGTAAATTGATGACCCATATATTTGTTTTTAAAAGCTCTGACCTCAGAGTGCAATTCAGTGATTGTTCTATGCCGATCCAGTTTCAGTATGGAATCATGTTCATCTTTAAACAGGAGAAGGGTGCTCGTGCTCCCAGTGCTCTGAACTCCCCCCCCCCCCCCCCCCCACCCCCCACCCACCCCCCCAGTGCCCCCCCCCCCCCCCCCCCCCCCCCCCCCCCCCCCCCACCCCCCCACCCACACACACACACACACACTCTCTCTCTCTCTACATACAAATACATATTTCCCCTTCATCAGTTCTGCGACCTCTGTGTAATGATTAGAATTGAGCATTTCTGACCAACTTCAATCGTGTCTGTGGCTAGACTGACCTTGATCTATAACAGAAATAATAATGACTTGACTGTTCAACGATTGAGACCTGAAAGGTCTGTTCGTAGATCCTCTGTAAACTTGTCACTCTGTGACTGTCATGCGTAGCTTGCAAGCTAAGTGACTAGTTTTTACATAAATTTGGTTCGTACAGGCTGGGTAGGTGCCTCCAGTGGTGGTCCAGTCCACCCTTTAAAGCACTGGTGGATGGCGCCGTCACAACCGCCTCAGGGAGGACTGTTCCAGGTAGACACTACTCTGTGAGCAAAGTAGTTTCCCCTGAGTCCAGTCGGTACCTTTTCTTCTGCAGTTTGTAGAGAATGCCCACAGAGGGCCCTCCCACAAGCAATATCAGTTCGGGTCGCTGGACTTCATAGTATCCATGGAGGTACTTGAAAACCACAGTCATGTCGCCCCTGAGTTGTCGATGTTCCAGTGTGGCAATCCTAGGGTTCTCAGCCTCTCTGGATATGTCTTGTTCCTCAATGGTCCCAGCAGTGATAGTCATAATGATAGATATAGTAGTAGGCCTGTTAATAACGATAATAATAGTAGGTGGAAAGGAATATAAATGATCAGTGAGTAAAAAGCTGACAGTACCACTGGAAAAGGGAGGAAGGGGGGGGGGCGGCGGAGGGGGGGGGGGGAGTAAGGGAACCACATAGGCCTGCCTCCACCCACACACTTCGCTTTTTTTTTTTTTTTTTTTTTTTAATATATGTGAGCACTACAACTACAATAACAACAACTACTACTACTGCTACTACTACTATTACTACTACTTCTTACTACTGATGGTGATGGGATTGGTGATAATAGGACAATAATTTTATAAACATAATGGGTAGATTAATGATAGTAATTGCAACAACATTAATAATGAAGAAGAAGAAGAAGAAGAATGATGATGATGATGATGATGATGATGATGAGTAATGATGCCTTGATAGTAATGGTAATGATAAGAATGATAAGAATGATAGGAATAATGGTTAAATTAAATGTAATATTCGTGGTGGGATGGGGTGAAGAGACCCGTATTCAGGGGGCAATGAAATACATTGCTGCTGGAAAAAAAAGATAAGCATACGCAAAAATAAAATCCTCTCCTCACTCTTTTGCTTTTCCATGATCACGATAATCTGAATGAAAAATTAAACTAATGGTATTCTACAGTATGCCCATACAAGACTAATTCGAAAGATGAAGATATACGTGAAAAAAAAAAAAAAAAGTTAGGTTGCTGGCTTTTAAAAACTGCGGTGACAAAACTGATACGCCGCCTTGACTTACACCAGCATTACGTTTCAAACATGGGTGGGAACGTGGTAGTATAGAGGAGAAAGGGTAATGGTGTGGGATTTGGGAAATGTAATTATTGGCCATGTATCTAAATGCACCAATAATTATTTGCACTGCTGGTCGGGAAAGTGGTCACCCTATCTGGGCCCTGTACCGGTACTGTTCTAGCATGGATAATGTAAATAACAGCTATTACCTTGTGACCTTGACTGTGACACCAACACGTGTGTCACGACTCTGACTGGACTGACATTTTATCGTAATTACCGTATATCAAATCAATGATTCTCTTACAGGCTTTATCAGCCGAGTGCCGGAATATTCAGACAGAAATATATAAGCTTACAGCTTTTTTTTTTTCTTTTTTAAAAAAATTTTACATGAGTGCGCTGTTCTTGTGTGATAGTTTCCAATGCGGGAAACTGGTCTGGAGAGCAACTAAAAGCCTGGTGTGTAATATGTGTTTAAAACTGTTAAAGCGTTTCCATGGCGGCAATGTGAGTTGGCAGAATTGTGACAAAGGTTTATAAAGAGATGCTGTTAGTAAAAAGATGCATAAATGAAATGAGAGAGGCATGCTGCCAGTTTCAGTGGATGTCCCCATGTGTGTACACTGTCGTTGAAAATGAAAAGATTTCCTGTGGCGTTGTTACCATCATGGCCATACAGGCCTCGGACGTAGCAAGTACCAGCTTCCGGTGCGTAGGCTTGGCAGTTGCTGAAAATTTAATCTGTCCTTGGATGACATGTACTCGTTCCTAAATTTTGCTTGGTAAGCATTTCCTAACATTTTCTGTTATGTTTATATGCTTTCAAAGATTTGGGGCCAGTACCACATGTCCGTAGTAGGCCTAATTAGATCTGCGCACCGATTTGAAAAAAAAAATATATAAGCATTAGTTTTGTTAAAACTCGATAAAAGGTAACGAGGGTAATAAAGAAATGCGTAAGTCCCCGACAGTG
>JADBJO010026561.1:20000-22379 GCA_016801955.1 Conus betulinus | reverse complement strand
AATCCCCACGTGCAACAGTCTTTCACATACGAAAAGGAAAGAGTGCAAGAAAGTACGGAGGAGTGGACAACGAAAAGGCATATTTACCTTTCGAGTCACTTTTTATGAAAGAAACATCATCAAGACTTTGCTGTATGTGTGCGTGCGTGTATGTGTGTGAGTACCTGTAAGTGTATGTGTTATAGTGCATGTGCGCGCACGCAAAATACACAAATATGTTCATGTATTTGTAACTCTGTGTGTGTGTGTGTGTGTGTGTGTGTGTGTGTGTGTGTGTGTGTGTGTGTGTGTGTGTGTGTGTGCGCGTGTGTGTTGTGTTCGTGTGTCGTGTGTGTGTGTGTGTATGTGTGTGTGCGCGCGCGCGCGTGTGTGTGTGCGTGTGTGTGTGTGCGCACGCGCGCGTGCGTGCGTGCGTGTGTATGTGTGTGCGTGCGTGCGTGTGTAAGAGTGAATGCATGTATGAGATCTTTTTATATTTTCCTCAGTTGCAATTGGTTTTCGAATATGACTGAAATTGGCAGCCTAGATTCCGTTTTTTTTTGTAAATACTTATACACATCTTTGCAGTAATCACAATATGGTTTATTTTCAGTAGCGTATGTCTGTCAATATTTTCTTGTCTAAGAATTCCAAAAAGCACAGTTTCTTCAGAAAAACACGATTTTTATGTTGTATACAGCTATATGTATTGACTGACAAATTTCCAAAACGAACTAACCTTATGACAATGAAAAAGAAATGTTCAATGTAATCAATTTCATCATTGCAATAAGAACAATTTCGATTATCCCTGACTTTCATTTTGCATAGCATTATATTAGTCGGGTATATATATTTTGTAGAATTTTCCATTGTAAAAACTCTCAATCTGGTTTCTTTTGTGCACAAGCGGGGTATCTTCCATATATTTTCATTAATAAACATGAAGATGTCTCACCCTTTCCCTCTTTACTGTGGAATAAGCAACACATAAAATATCGAGGAAATGTCCTTTTCTTCCCTGACTGGATAAAGGGCAAAATACTAAATGTTAGTGACATGTATGGTCCAAATGGGATGCTTTCATACCAGGACGTGATTAACAAGATAGGAGCCTCCCCTGCAAGGATCTTAGAGTATAACGTAGTGTCAGCGCCACATATATTTTTATTACTAGGATTAGTGAACAAGATAGATATGATATAGATTTTTCAGAACCACCTCTGTTCTGTAACAAAAAGCATATATCTTGTAAGGATTTCCGTGCAACTTCTTCTTCTTCTTCTTTAGGCAAGACAAACAACATTCAAGACGATGAGAACAAAGAACGGACAATTACTTGTCTCCTCAAATTAGACGCAGAGATAGATGTAGAATGTCTTTGTTGCAAGTTGATAAACATTGTTTTTGTGGTCTTAAAACAGAACTCGGACTAAATAACGCGCATTTCTCCATCGTGCAATGATGTAGTAATAGGTGGCATTCATGCTTTACGATCTCACTCATTACTTCAGTTCAAATGTGTTGACAGAGAAATCAGATACCAACACTGTGACGGTAGTTTTGGTATAGAAAAAATCCTGCATTCTAAGTTAAGGGGGAAAAATTAACAAGCAAAACAACCCAAACAAAACAAACAAACAAAAACAAAACAAAACAAAACCCCCAAGAAACAAAACAAAACAAAACATAAAAGCGGCCCGTATAGGTTAAAGGGGAATGATTTATGTAAAAAAAAAAAGAAGAAAAAAAGCGGCATGTCTAGTTTTAAGGAAAAGAATTCCAGTGAACTATCGTTGATGGTGTTCTTGTCATGACCGTAGTGTTGTTTGTTTGTTCTGTTGTTGACGTTGTCTGCTGGTAACATTGCCCCGATGAACGCTGCATGAGTCATCCAGTACGGTCTCCTAACATATGCAAGAGCCGAAAGTGCATGGCTGTGGGGTGAGGAAATTGCGTGCGTGGTCCTGTCTTTGGCCGCCCCTCCATCATACAACCACTCTCAGGGGATTAGCTCTCCGCTGGAGGAGACTGGAAACGCCTTGTCCAGGGGCTTTTCTTGGCAGAAGGCAAGTGCCACATGATATTGCACGGCATAAGGATGGCTGGAAGAATGCCACAAGATCCAGCTTGTTCTTATACATTGAAAATGGTTGATGCCATGCAGACATGAACAAAATTTTCATATTGTTCGTGCATGTGGTGATTGACATGAATTTCTATTAACACATCTGCAAAAGCAACAGAACAAATACTGTACTTGTCAGACGAAAGAAGAAACAACATATTACAAAACAAACACTGTGTGTTTTGACCACTTTGATCTTCTTCAGATGAGAGAAACAACATCCAGACAAGGAACACGAAGCACGAACAGACAGTGACTTATCTTCTCACACT
>JADBJO010026561.1:7500-10000 GCA_016801955.1 Conus betulinus | reverse complement strand
AAGAAAGGTGCAGTGCTTGCTGACGTCATGTGCCCACTTTAGAAAAAAGGTGTAATACCTGCTTGATGTCATGGCACCACTTCAGAAAATTGCAGTATCTCTTGACGTTATGATCCTCCTTCACAAAGCTGCAGTGCCTGCCCGACGTCACGACCTCGCCTTTGACCTTATGACCTTCCTTGCTACAACACATGCTTGACGTCAACATCCCACTCTACCACAAATACACTCCTTGCAAACCGCTCCAGCACCACCAAAGACGTAGGATTATTCTTCCTTGAATGCCGTATCTTAGTGATCCCCTCCCTCCCCCCTCTGCCCCCCCCCCCCCTACCCTCGCTGTATCTTCAGAACATGGTGCGTCCCGGCATCGCGTGAGGCGGGCTATATCCTCACGTGACGGAGACCAAATGGGACCCTCCGTCACTCGGAATTGGGCGTGTGCCCGCAAACGAGTCGCCAGGAAACAGCTGCACATGTTGCATCGTTTGTGGCGCTGGGGGAGCTTTCTGATCGATTTGTGACTACACACAGGCCCGTTTCCTTTGCTTTGCTTTGTTTCTTTGTTATTGATCAGAGCCTGGTTGGCGACACAGGGCATGATAAGGCCGTCACCGTGTACGCGAAAGAAAAGTCTGTCAATTTTGTCATCTAACAAGAACAACACTCATATAAAAACTTTAAACAAAGTTACTCTGCCGCGCCGAATGAAAAAAAGGACAAAACAAATGATAAGAAAAACACGACAGTTTCGACCTCTTTGGTCTTCTTCAGACAAGACAAACTATACTCAAGACAATGAAACGAAATGAGCAAGCACACTGCGCCCATTTTGAGGACATAAGTGATTGTTCACTCCCTTCTTTGTTAGCGATTAAAAAAAAATGTTTCGATTTTCCCCTGCAGTCGCCTGATTCTGAAACACTGAAACACGTCTGTAGACAACAACACTGTAAATACACTTCTATGGACAACACAGCTATGTGCAAAATGAACATCAAGAATACACAACCCACATATGAATATCTACAATCAACATCACAATTACATGTCTTCAAAATACCACATAAAGTAGAAATCTATGTCAAACAAATCTAGACATAGGTATTCAAAACATATTGACATCTCTATGCAGTAATTCTCAGAGAGACATTAAAAAAACAAACAAACAAACAAATAAACAAACAAACAAAAAAAAAAAACCCATACAGGCATCTATAACAACACACAGGCATATTCATATACAAGCCTTCAGATACACAGCTATACACAGAAAACGCGTATGCACATCTATGTACCACAATACCTCTACACAGCAACGCGTATGCACATCTATAAACAACAGAAACCATATACACACATGCACGTACAACTACAGCACAATATACGAATTCAGCAGATACACACATACATACAAAGTATCACATACACACATGTACACATAAGAACAAGAAGAAAAAGAACATGAAAAAAGAACAAGAAGAATAACGACAACGACGACGACGACGACGACAACAACAACGACAACAACAACATGTAACACATATACACATCTGCATACAAACACAAACACATACACACCTACATACACCAATAACAAATTTACATACTAATATACAAGAAAGACAGGTACACAAATGCATAAAAAAACACAACCAACACATATATAAATGAATATACAACACTATATATATATATATATATATATATATATATATATATATATATATATATATATATATATATATATATACACATGATGTATGTGCAGCATCCCATTTATATATCTATACACAATAGCACATGAACACGTCTAAACACAACACAATTACGCATCTACACACACACACACAACACACACACACACACACACACACACACACACACACACACATGTATATATATATATATATATATATATATATATATATATATATATATATATATATATATATATATATATATATATATACATACATACATACATCTATACACATCAGCAATACAGGCATACATGTATAAACAACAATAACAACTACAAGCATTTATATAACAACAACAAAACGCACACACATACGCCCCTACACACACAAAGCAAATATACACATCTATGCGCAATAACCTATGTACAAAAGCTATATGCAATATCATACACACGTACATACACAGCTCCACAAACGTGTACACATCTATAGAAAACGACTGATAAACGCATCTGTATGTAACAACACATTCACAATCATATACAACAACACAAATCTATGTACGTGAACGCAAGTCGCAACACTAAACAACAGCTGTTGATTTGAACTAAGCTTTTAATTGATCACAAACAGATCACACAAACCAGGAAGAAAAACAACCAAGAAATACGAGGACACCTTAAAATGCGTTTTTGGCAGATGCCACGGCATGGCTGACGTCCACTCTACCGCCTTCACTTTTGAATTCTTCAACGGACCACAGCCGCATAGTTACCATATTACAGACTGCTATGAAA
>JADBJO010026560.1:0-15000 GCA_016801955.1 Conus betulinus | reverse complement strand
TGTTTTTTTTTCTCCAGAATTCGTTATCTATGTTCTCTATCTGCCGTACATGCTTTGCCCTACTACTATTAATTTGAATATGCCATTATGCTTTAATATTTTATTCAAGTACCACTTGGGAATTTAGACCAGTTTTCTTCTGTTGAGGCGAATAATTTTCCCGCCCATTGTAAATAAATGAGCGTTTGAAGTTCTTTTATATTTAGCATGTTTGCACCACCATATTTATATCCAGACTCCATATTTGTCTTTTTACTTTTTCAAATGCTCTTCGGTTGCTGTGTTTTCTTTGCCAAATGGATTTATATAAAATTGTGTTGATTTTATTCAATATATTTTCGGGAATACCAATAGCTTGCATAACGAGAACAAGCTGGCTCACTATAAAAGTCTTTATCACTACAATTTTACCTTGAATGCTAAGATCTCCTCTGTTTCCAGTCCTTTATTAGTTTTTTTGTATATATTCAATTCTCCCTTTCCAATTCTCTTCGATGTTTTTTGCCATGGTGTCATTTCGAAAATGAATTCCTAGAATTTTAATTCCATCGACTAATATAAATGGAAGATTCTGTTCATAAGGTTGTCGGTCCATTCTTGAAGCCTTAGTTTTGTTCATGTTAAGTTTTAGTCCTGAAAAAGTTTCAGATGTTTTTAGAATATCAAAAGATAACAACATGTCTTGTTTTGTATTCAAAAATAATGTTGTGTCGTCTGCCAGTTGTTTTATTTTTATAACCTGGCTTCGTTTGTAATCATTATTTGGCACCCTAATGCCAGTTATATTACTGTTTCTTACTTTAATAGCCAGCAGTTCTACTGCTAATACAAAGGCTAAAGGTGAAAATGGACAGCCTTGCCTAATACCACATTCGACATCAAATGGTTCAGATAACATCTACCATGGTTGACACTGCTTTGGCTCCTGTTGGTCAAAACCTGTATCCATTTCTGGAAATCCGTTCCAAAACCAAACATTTTAAATACATGCAAAAGATACGTCTTTGAAATGGAGTCAAATGCTTTTGAGTAGTCCAAGGCCAGTAAGTACCCAGCTTTACCAGTTTTATTCAGGTAATGAATCACATCATCAATGGTTCGTAAAACGGTTGCTATATTTCTTCCTTTTATATATCCTACTTGATCCTCAGTCATCAATTCATGTATTATTTTGCTTAATCTTTCTGCCAGAACCTTTGCCAAGGTTTTGTAGTCTGTATTTGTCAAGGTTATTGGTCTCCAGTTACTAATTTTATTTCTTTCTAAATCTTTCCCCTTATGTATCGGAGATATAACGCCTTGTCTTCGAGTAAATGAGAGCTTTCCTTTTATCAGATGATTCAATGAAGGAGTTAGTCACAGTACTACCAATCCTGCTCCAGAAGAATTTTTTAAAATTCTACTGTCAGACCGTCGCTTCCTGGAGCCGAACCATTTTTCAGTTTTTTAAGAGCAGAAGTTGTCTCACTAAGCGTAGCCATGCCTTCGCATACTACGGCTTCATTTTCATTTAAATGTTTTAGTGGTTCATTTTCCATGAATGTATCAGCTGCGCGTTTTACATCATCCACTTCAGTCATCTGACTGTACAACTTTTTATAAAAAGAGGCTTGTTCATGTAGAATTTCTGTTTGATCTGTGAGAATTTCCCCCGAATCTTTGCACAGTTTTGTAATAATCTTATATTTTTACTTGGCGCCTTTTCCAGGCTGCAAAAGTATTTAGAATTCTTCTCTCCTTCCTCGATCCATCTGATTCTTGCTCGAACCTGAGCGCGTTTTAGTTTTATGAATTTGCATTATCTCTAGTTTTTGTTTCGTTTTCATATAATCCTCAAGAACGATTTCATTTTCGGGATTGTCTACAAGTTGTTTTCTAAATCTTTCAAGTGAGTTCCAAGTTTCAGTGATTCGTTCCTTTTCTGACATAATTTTTTTTTTCCAAATTCAATACAAAAATTCCGTATTTCCACTGTACACAACTCCCACTTCTCTTCCTTGTTCATGTCCCTGTTTTCTGGGAAAAAAGAGTCTTAAGTCTCGTTCATTTTTTGCACAAAAATATTGTTTTTTAAGTGACTATTATTAAACCTCCAATAGCCCGGACCTCGTACAAAAGTATTCTCATTATGATCCAGAACGACAGCTTATGGTCGGAATTAGGAACTGTAAAGTTTTCACAAGAAGTACAAAAACTCAAAACGTTCTCAGAGCTAGAGACAAAGCAATAGTCTAGCCGACGTGCAATGTATGGATTTGACCGCATCCAAGTTGCCTCTTTTTCTTTTTGGATGATACAGTCTCCATGCATCAGTTAATTCTAACGTATCTAGTGTCAGTTTAAAGACATCAGTTTCAGATTTGTTGTGTGGATTTCCTGATACTATGTCCAGGTCACTGCTGAATGAACTATTCAAATCACAAAAAATCAATAGATTATCATCAACAGGAATGAAAGTTTCAATCAGATTTTGAAAGTATGCTATCTTTTTTGTATTGTTGGGTGCATACACATTTGCTATTGACAAATTGTATACCCCATTCACAACAGAGACTAGTAAGATAACAAAATTTAGAAAGAGTGGGGGTTAGTTGCCGCCAAGGACATTGACAAAGCACAGGACAAGACACGATGCATTTCGACCTCTTGGGTCTTCTACAAGCAAAAAAAAAAAAAAAAAAAACAAACAAAAAACCCCCACACATTTACATTTAGGACAGTACAAAGAAAGAACGAAGAGAGACTTATCTGATGTCCATGTGGTGTGCTGTGAAGAATGGCCGCCAGAAGGAAATGACAGAGGGGATTATGGGAGAGGAAAAGGAGGGGGGGGGGGGGGTGCGTGGAGGGAGGGGATAAGTGAGGCGATGGGGTTGTGTGGTTAGTTTAGTGGGTGCTGTTGATCTCACTTGATCATCACCCATCCTATGGTGCTGTTGATCTCACTTGATCATCACCCATCCTATGGTGCTGTTGATCTCACTTGATTATCACCCATCAGTGACATTAATGAAAGTTGTTGTTTTTTTTTTTTTTTTAGTATATTAGTATATATATAGTATATATAGTTATGATGGTAATGGGACGAACTGTGGAAGGTTGTCACACATTCACACACACACACACACACACACACACACACACACACATATATATATATATATATATATATATATATATATATATATATATATATGTGTGTGTGTGTGTGTGTGTGTGTGTGTGTGTGTGTGTGTGTGTGTGTGCGCGCGCGCGCTTGTGAATGTGTGACAACCTTCCACAGTTCGTCCCATTACCATCATAACTCACTATAATACTGTTTACATGTGGTCCCCCCCCTCCCCCTTCTTCCCTCTGTGTGTGTGTGTGTGTGTGTGTGTGTGTGTGTGTGTGTGTGTGTGTGTGTGTGTGTGTAACACATGATACCCTGTTTCTCATTGAGCATTGCTATCTTTTCTCAACCAACATCAGCACATTAACGCCAAACACATTATTTCACCTGTTACAATAAACATCATCCCACAGCATTGTTTACTTTTTCAACAGCACTATTGTATGAACCTCCCACACCCACGCCCCACCTCATAGTGGATGGAGATATATGAGCTCTTTTTCTCTTGCCCCCCCCCCCCTCCCACCGCCCCCCCCCCCCCCCACACACACACACACACACACACACCCTCCTCCCCACCCACACCCTCCTTTTTTTTTCTTCTTTTTTTTTTTTCTTTTTTTTTTTTTTTTTTACAATTACTCTCATTTTATTCTTCTACTTTTTTATTATAATCACTAGCACTATCATTATTACTATTAACATCCCTTCTACATACATATATATATATATATATATATCTGTTATTAGGCATTTTAATGGTATTCTTGATATATATATATATATATATATATATATATATATATATATATATCTCAACCCCCCCTCCCCCCTCTTAGCATTATTATCAATCCATCTTAACCACAACCGTCACATATACCTCACCCCCACTAAACTAACCACACAACCCCATCGCCTCACTCATCCCCCCCTCCCTCCACCCACCCCCCCCCCCCCCCCCCCCCCCCTTTTTCCTCTCCCATAATCCCCTCTGTCATTTCCTTCTGGCGGCCATTCTTCACAGCACACAACATGGACATCAGATAAGTCTGTCTTCGTTCTTTCTTTGTACTGTCCTAAATGTTAAATGTGATCTTTTTTCTTGCTCGAAGAAGACCCAAGAGGTCGAAATGCATCGTGTCTTGTCCTGTGCTTTGTTTGTCAATGTCCTTGGCGGCAACTAACCCCCACTCTTTCTAAATTTGCTTCGTTCTCTCCGCACCAGTCGCTCCATTTTGAAACTAATAAGATACCGTTTTGTACCAGTATTGGCTTTACCTCACCCTTGAAGTTTTTAGACACCAAAATAACTTCCCCCTTACTCCTATTATTACCTGGATTATAGAAAATGTTCCCGCCCCACTGCCTTTCCCATGCTTCTACATCTGTATCTATTACATGTGCTTCCTGTATACATATTATATCAAAGTGATGTTTTCTAAAGTAAGAGAACAACGATTTCCTTTTCATTACATTTTTTTTTTTTTAGATCTCTGACATTTAGACACTATACGCAGTTTCTCCATTGAAACAAAATTTGGTGTATCTTTTTTTTTTTTTTTCTTTAATATTTTGGTTACCTTCAAATAGCTATGCAAAAATCACAGTCCAAAATTGCAATCCGTAATCATTATCAGGGTCGTTTGCCGTCAAATCCCAGTGATCGTGACACAGTCGCTACTGTCTCTGCGCCGCTGTTACCGTACGGGAGCCGGTGTCATCCTTAACAGGATCCGCAGGATCGTCGGACTCCTCGCCTCGTCGTCGCTGCTTCCCCGCTCCCTGCTCTGGGCTGGTGTGCTGTCCGGACAGGCGCCGTTTGGTGGGGGGTGCTCGACCTGTGACGGGGGGAGCGGTCAAGGGTGGTGACCAGCGTAGCCTGACGCATGGGGGGGGGGCTTCTGTCGTTCCCGCCAACAGACTTACTGCTGGGTTCTGTTACCTTACGGTCATGTTTGGCTCGTTTGTTGGTTTTTCTTGTTTTGGGCATTGGTTGTGTACCTCCCGCTTGTTTATCTGCCAGATCACACACTGCATCCCCTCGTTTGTGTGCCGGTTTGCCGCACTGTTTACACACAATCTCACCTGAGCATTGAGACGCATGGTGGTTAGGTTTGAGACAGAGGGAACGCACAACAGTTTTCTCTGCCTGTTTTTGTTCTTTGTGAAAAAGCCTTGTAGAGAATATGTTAATTTTAATGAATTTATCGAGAGGTGTGGGAGGGACTGTAATGAAAACAAATCGTGTGGACCCGTTAAGAAACGAGTCAACTTGTGGTCCGCATCCCTTGCTCTCTCCATTTTTTTATCGCAGATCTTAACTCACATCCGAGTTTTGTGAGGGAATGTTCAATTTCCGATTCTGCAAGTGATATTGGATTATTGTCGATCCACGGTTTTGTTGTAGGTTTCTCCTCACCTGTCTCGTTGCGGAGAATGAAAGGGTTAGTGTTTGAAACCTGAAGAAGAGCTCCTCTCAATCCAATCCCCTTCACCAGGATGTCCGTGCGTGCCTCCTCGTGGCCGGATAAATGCGCCAAAGGCCACGTATGTTCTGGGCGCCGAGAGTGGAGCCTTGACCAGCAGCACGTTCGCCCGCCAAACATATTTCCAGAACGGACGGACGGCTCTCGTAGTCGGGAATGTCTTTAGATTTTAGAAACACCGGATTAACCGTTGAAAAAATTTCCATTATTGTTTCCAGTAGACGGAGGGAAACTCGAAATCGAAATCGAAGCGTAAACGCAAAACGTGAACACAACTGCGTTTGCGAGCGACAGAGTTCACAAATTCGGCATGAACAGAGAGTGTGCGATCCGCGTCCTCACTCGACGAATGTTGCTCACCGAATCCTCAAGTAACTAACTTGTCTGACTGCATCAGTATTTTGTGTGTTTCATCTTCCTTTGTGCACAGGACTGTCGTGTCATGAAGGAGGGCTTTTAGAGGGGACATTCTGTGTCCATTTCCGGGGTCTGCTGAACTTGTATGACTTGTGGTTACATTCATGATGACGTTCATCGCCAGCATTGTGTTACAGGAAACACACAGTCAATAGCTGTGCCAACGACAGGTTTCTCCGGTCTGTTGTGTATGGCTTTAGTGAGAATCTCATGGAGAAGTTGTGGAACTTCTTCCTCAGTATTTCTCGGAAGTTCTTTTCGGACACAGTACAACTCGAGGGCCACTTGAATCATCTGGTGTGGAACTGATCCATATGCATTCATCAGATCGAGTCACACCACGTCGGGGTTCCTTTTTCTCTCTCTCTCTGCCTTAGTTTTTTTTTTTTAAATGCTTCCCAAATCACAAAAAACATGTTCTGCTCGCCCAGACGTTCTCTACATTTTTCCTTTACGGACTGACAAACCCAGGTACGTACTTCCTGTGACATATGTAATCACCCTTGATGCTATGACGGAGAAGACTTTCCCCTCAACGGTCAGCTGGTTGATGTTACTGGAGTTGTTTCTTTTGGAGTGTGTACTGTCTTCTGTCATACATTGGTGGCCGACTTTTAAGTTCCTTATGATTATCTTATCACTATTTGAATCCTCTCAAGGATATTGGGGACATTTCTTATCCAGCAAATAGGGAGATAGCGTATTCCACCCGGTCCCTGCGAAGATTCTGCACTGTCTTTCTAAACCATGTTCTTTATCTCATCTACTCTTGGTGGCTTGTCATTGCGTCTGTTTATCTGGTGCTCCGCTCGTAGAGTCGGTGTATGTTTTCCTGAAACGCTGTTCCAGAGTTTCTTTGTCCACTGTGAATGACTGATTTGGGCTGGCTGAAGAGTTTCCCGGTGATCCGGAAAGGGTCCCTTAGAAGCATGAGCTTTTCCCTGTTGTTTTTGCTTCTTCTCCTTTGGCTGATCCTGCTTTGTTGAGCGCACTGCGTTATGCTTTCCGGTCTTCCCAGGGCTTCTTCCACCCCTTTCTTCTCAGCTTCTAAGGCAGACTTGAATTGTTTGTTAAGAGTCCTCTTTCTATTCCGGATGCTATCCGTCCCTCGCTTACTTGCGCCTGGATATTTAACGCGACTTTACGTCATATCCCTACAGTTTTCCTGTATAATGTCTCCAAGAGGGGTGAGTTTGTGCTCCAGTGTGATGTGATCTTCCCTACAGTTTCCGTGTATAATGTCTCCAAGAGATGTTAGTTTGTGCTCCAGTGTGATGTGAATTTACCTATCAGCACATCCAGTAAGTGGACATTTTTTTTTCATCTGAATTCTCCCATTCCTCTTTTGCACTTGCGGGTGGCGGATTGAGTTTCTGGCGATTGGCATCGAGAGCCTATACACATTAATCGTATGAGTTATCAGCGTGAACGTCCTTGGCGTTGTGGTTTGATTCTTGATCTTGGTCTTTCGACGTCTTATTTGCTGGCGCAGTGCACTGCTATTCATTATTCTGAAGCCCTTTATACTTCTGTGCATCTTCATGCCGTGCTCAGCGTAGATTTTCCTGCTAGAGACACACGGCAATTTAACTCGTTCAGTATTCCTAGTCTGAAATAGCTTTCCAGTCGTGATCAAGTTGGCGCCGATAGATTCACCATCCTCTTCCCCTTTCGATGAATCCTGGGAACAACTTCTGTTTGGTATACCAGTGGCAAGTTGGAGAGGGGACATGGCGAGTATGCAGCCCACAGAAGCCGTACGTCTGGCCTTTCCCAGTGTCGTCCGGTCTGTTCTGGAAGTCAGTGGTTTAGACATAGGTCAGTAGGAAGAAACTCCAGGGAAAACTTGATAGCAGGTCTTCAGAGAGACACCTTCGCCCTCCCCGTACCTTAGACAAGTGTTGTGGTCCTAATGCCTTACATAATGGGGGGAAGAGGGAAGGGGAGAGAGGTGGGCCTCCTGCATGCAATGACCAAAATGCCCTTCTAATGCCAGATTGTTACCCTTTTTTCCCCCTGATCCTGCCGGCATTCAAACCAGCAATTTCTGAATGGGTGGGCGTCGTAGGGCGTTGCCTGTTTAGACAGCACATTACCGCGACCACCCACGTCAGGAAGTTTAAGCCCTATGAAATTCGCTTTTGTTCCTGCAAGTCCAAATCCGATGGGACCATTTTTCAGCTGCCTCTGCCATTGTTTTTGGGATTCTGCTTCACTGCTTAGCAGACACCCTAGGCTGTTTCATGAAATCACGGGTTGATGAACCTACAACCACCCCTTGCTCCAACTTCGACGACGAGAACTTTGGCTTAGAAGCCGGACTCCCTCAAGCTGTGTGCCAGACTGTCAGACTTTGAGGTGCTGCAGATGTGAGTTGACTCCATTCTGATGTCATATGTCACAGACAATCCCATCAGAACCAGTTGTTGTCTGACCCCGAGTGGAGTCCAGTGTCCGATCGTATGCCACTCTTCCTGATGATCTCTGGAGGGCGTAACATTCTGAAACCCTTGCTGTGCACCCCCCAGTCCCTATAGGCAGCATATACAATTATGAGAAAACACGTCTAAGATCAGGCAATGGATTCATACTCTCTGCTACGTGTGCCCTGGGTGTTACACAAGGCGATAAAGGTAGCCCTTCTTTATTTTCGGTATTTGTGAACAAACTAAATAATTGAGAATGGAAGACACGATGCAATGGTCCCTTCTAATGAAAATGAATTACTTCGTTATCAACGAACGATATTGTTTAAACTGTCGGAAAGCCGTACTGACTTCCAGCCCCGGTAACTAGTCGATACAATGCGGTTTCTTGATTTCAGGTAAAGGCCATTATGGAAAAAGAGTGATGTGTACTTTGTTTTTAATCATGGGTACCTAACACTGAGGGAAAGATGGACTGTTAGTATATTTTCTATGGGGAGGTAATGGCTGTCATGAACTTCTGTAAATCTCTTGGAAATACTTTTCCTCTGGTGTTTCTTAGATTCTTGTCAGAATATTGCAAGTGAAGCAAAATATGGCCCTTTGCGAATTCTTTTAAAATTGTGTATACTTAAACATAATCATTCATGAATAGTTTTTCAGAAATGGTTTGTTGCACAGACCTCAAAACAGGGCTAAATAACAGGGTTTGGAAGGCGTTTACATATGTTAAAAAAAAGCTCATTTATTTGCTTATAACACATTTGTAGGTGTCGGCATTAAACATATGATCTTGTTTACGGTGAAAGGGGTCCATATCGTATTCATATAACTTCATTTCAGATGCTTTACACATGGGTAAAAATGCTGCGTATGAATGAACACGGACTGCCGCTCAAGGCCAGGACATCGCTGGATTTAGAAGTGCGTGAAAAGAAGTCTTGGACGTTACGTTTGTTTCCTTTTATCCCTCCAAAATGGATGTGGTTTTGTATGGTCGAATCAAGGTGTGGGAAATATAAATGTTGTATAACGCATGGCGATAGATATTGGTAGATAATAAAAGGCAAAACTGGAATGAACACATTCAAAAGGGCAACATATTTTATTGCACCTGAAATTGCCATCTTTGTTAAAGCCCAGTCAACGTTGACGATGCTGTATGCGCACATGCACGAACTAACAAATTCCAGTATTACATGAAGAAAAAAGCCATTCCTAAGAGTTGTTGTTGTTGTTGTTATTTTTGTTGTTGTTGTTGTTGTTGTATTGAAATGCAGTATAATTCTGAAAGACAGACTCGCTGCAACAGCAGTCAAACTGAATGACAGTGTGATCTGACTTAGATCACTCAGGGAATCGTAAAGTGCTTGAAGGTTCAGACTTTACAAGAAGTCGAATTTCAAGCGATTTTGTTTACGATTATGAGATCCTCACGCCATACATAAATTTGTTACCATCCGCCTTTGAGCATTTATGACACGTAAAAGCATTGAATTACATTGAATTACATTGCAGATCTTTCGACGGATACGTGCAAAATCTTATTCTGTGTGGATTCAAAGTCTGTTTTACAAGCCATTTAAATCCCAAGGGCATAAGAAATCGACTAGAAATGACTATTGAAAAAAAAACCATATCATTCATGAGTTGTCTCTAAAGGGTACCAGTATTACCTTTTGCTGGATTCCTTCTCACTCAGGAATCGCCCAAAACGAGTGGGCAGATCATGCGGCTATAAGGGCAGCGAAAAAATGTAGGTTAACAGCATCTCGACATTCAGCTAGATCTGCACGAATTTGACCAGCGCATAGAAAAAGTGTCTCAAAATCAGGTTGCTGAACTGCGAAAAAAATCCCAAATAGTCAATATTACCAGCACTGTGTACAAGTAAAAAATGCGGCGAATCCGAAATCTTTTTTAAACAATTTATCTGTGATGCATACCAGACATGTTACCAGTTTGATGTATAGGTTCCGATTGAATGCTTTTAGAACAAAGTATTCTAAAAATACACATTGCATATGTGGCAAACCAATTACTGTAAACCACCTACTTCTTCACTGCCCAGGAGTTAGGCACTTTGTTCCTAAGATAAAGTCAGCAGATTAATTGTCAGCCAGTGCACCATTATCGAATGAAAATATTTTAAATAATCACTCATTACTTTGCGTGTTCTCCGAAATTTTTAATTCCAGTCTACTTGGTATCTGTCTCTGATGTACTTTAAACTAAAAGTGTTGTGTTGTACGACATTGACGATTATATGATATATATGGTCAGCCCCCCCCCCCCCCCCCCCCCCCCCACACACACACACACACACACTCCCTTCCTCTATTCCATCCTCCTTTCCACCCTGATGCCCCCCGTTCCCACCCACAAACCTCCCTCCCCCCACCCCTCCCCGTGCATTATGCTTCAATTCTACTAAACTTATTTCGCGTGATATACTTTAATTCTACCGATCAACATACAGTAAAGGTAAAGATAAACAACCGGGATAAGTAAATATCTACCTATCCCACCACCCATCCCAACCTTCCCCTCTTATCCCTAACACAGTCCTCTCTTTCCTTCTTGCACACACACACACACACACACACACACACACACACACACACACACACACACACACACACAGAGACAGGCACACACACACATATCCACGCACACACGCACACAAACGCACACACGCACACACAGGCGCGCGCGCGCGCGCGCACACACACACACACACACACACACCACACACACACACCTACGCCCACGCGCACACACACACACACACACACACACACACACACACACACACACACACACACACACACGCACACACACACACACACAATCATGTTTTCCCGTTTAATAACACTTATAGTGAACAGACGTTAAACTAAAGAATTAACTAACTAACTAACACACATACACACACACACACACACACACACACACACACACACACACACACACACACACACACACACACACACACACTCAAGAGGAGAGGAAGAGGGAAGAAGTATGGGTCCATTCAAAAAGCTGAAAACGTTAGGGGTCACACACTTCATGACCTTGGTAACAATAAAAGCATCCACTGCCGAACAATTTTACGTTTAAACTCCTGAGTACACGCTCTTCAGCACATTGTGTACCTTCTGATGGTCACACAATGACATCTGCCATGGATCAGTTTATGTTCCTTGACGTCTGAATGACACGCCCCGCGCATAGTGCGCCCTATGTGACGCAGCGCAGGCTTCCAAGAGCGGTAGAGGACTGCCTGCGGCGGGTTGATCTGGCAGTTGAGGACAGTGCTTTTCTGGGTCCCATCTGCGCCTTCGGATGTATCTTCTTCTTGTCTGCCATTTGGCTGATTCTGGCGAAAGGCTCAGTGACGGTGAGGAGGATCCACTGACTACAGGGAAAGTCCTGCTGTCAGCGGAAATGACTGCAACCGGGGGTGGGGGTGGGGGGTGGGGGGGTGGGGAATCCTCTTCAGAGGGCACGTAAGACCATGTGGCGAAAGTCTGACTGTGTCTGGAGTTGTACTGTATTCACCGGTCAACGAAATGGCACCGACTGGTGCTGCATCATCAGCGCAGCAGTTTGCTTGGTGATGGCGTCTTTGGCCAGTGGGCTCTGCGGTCAAGAAGTGCTCGTATGGAGACGCTTCTATAGAGATTCTGTTGTGTCGCGTCCGATGGTCACACAAGGGCATCTGCCCACGTCCTTAACGTCTTAATGGAATGCCCTGTGCGTGCCTGCATCCTATGTGAACACAGCGCAGGCTTCCAGTGGTGGTGCAGTATTGCCCTTTTTTTTCTCTTACCAGTTCGAACGGACCAAGTGCCCGCACACAGTATGTCGGTTGTTTTCAATTACAGTTAATCGTGTTCGTCTCCGGCGAACGCAAACAACTTCGTGACATATCCGAATGTGGATCTAGTCCAACTGATGCTGTTCGTTACTATTAGTAATGAAACAACATGAAAAAAAGAGGAATATACATCAAAAAGGTAGAGATCAAAGAATGAAAGGGAGATGAAAAGTATCAAACAAAGGGAATGAAATAAACCTATCATCGGATGTCACTTAAATTCAGGACAGCATGAAACACAATACGGACACCTGTTGCTCTCTTTCCTTACTGCTTGTGCTTGCTTCACACTTAAACAGAAGAGCATGTAACCCTGCTTGGGTCTACTCGTTTAACATGCTCTGACTGCATTAGATGATGACTTACAGTAAACTGTTTACCACTAGGTAATACTATAATGTAAAACAAAAAGTGAGAGCGGCTTTTAAAAGGTTATACTAAGATCGAACAAACTTCGTTTGCAGTTTCTGTGCAATTGAGGAGACATTACCGCGCAGTACTACGAATGGTCTGTGTATGCTACACAACGTCTGCTAAACCAAATGATTGCAGAGCGGAAAGGATTTGTATCTCGCTTCATTTCACCCCGATTCGCCTTTGTGGGAGCCTTTGTGAATTGACCTCAATGCATTGACTGCCCTGATATGGCCCATTGCGGTCGGCTGGGCTATAAGCAACATCACCTTTCCTTTCTGGGAGTCCTTTTCGCTCGCTGGGGTATAGAACCGATTCCCTGGCGCGAGAAGTGTTCAGCTGACTTGTGTTCCCTTCTCAGGTGGCTACGCATGCAAGCTTCTTCTTGTCCTCTTTTCCAGCGAGGTCCACCTATTACCCTGAACGTAACCTTTGCTGAACCACCGTGTATGTGTTTCAAAAAATACCAGTTCGATACTCTCAGTTTCGACGTGTGGTGCACAGACAGCTAACTCGTGAACACAGGCATTCACAGAGCCTGTTGGTCCAACAGAAATAACAAATGCCTTCAGTGTGCACGATGTAACTCCAAGAAGCGAAAAGCGTAGGTACTAAATCCTATCCTTACTACATCCTCGGTGACACCATTATGCATAGGGGGGTTACAGTGATATGAATCAACTTGTGAACGGACAAATAAGGAACGCGCCAGGACTAGCGGTTCATGTACAAAACTTCTAGTAGCTGCACTGTTTTTTCAGTGGGAAGTTCAGTGTAGTTCAGTCCCATAGTGAATAAGTCTTTGACTCCATGTCAGTGAGTTTTATCAAAGATTTCCTGTTCTAGCGCAACAGACAACGTGGAACCTTTTCAGGACCGTCAGGACTCATACAGGCATAAACGTCAGTTCCTGAACTGGTCGGATCTCTAAAAAAAGATAAAATCTGAGAACAGAACTAACAACATGGCCAATTAACGACATGGTAACTAAACAACTGACAAGGCGTATGACACAAGGCTTAGCCGAAAGCACCAGGCATTCTTCTTGATTGTCTACTCTAGATTAAAATATCCTGATTTTTTTTATATACACTTAAATGCCACAATAAAAGCGATATGCGCAAACAGACACTGGGGAGTGTACACTTATCACTGCCTTGTCCACAGAATTAAAAAAAAAATCCTGACGTATCATAAGTTGTTATCAGACAAAAAAAGTATGAAAGGGTTCCCGGAACAAAGACAAGAGAATCGGGGTGCAGAAAAAAAAAAACAGTAGACGACATTACAGAAAATAAAAGGCTGAGCCAAAGAGAGTGAGAGAGAAAAGAGGAAATTACTTACACAGAATGTTCAGAAGGCGAGGAACTGTTTGTACTGAAAGAAGCCCCAACATCCCCACTGGAGCCCACTTCTAGAAAATTATAATCATCAATATGACAGGTTTAAAAAAGGAGGAAGAGAATGTGCGGGGGGGGGGGGGGGGGGGGGGGGGGGGGTCACAGGTTTTTCTTTGTACCAAAAGTATCTTTAAGGAGACAAATCAGAGATCAGTGGCAGATTTTGCAGAGTTAGATTTTGCAGAGCCAAAACTGGTTAATTTGGAACATTGTTCACAGGACTACAGTGCTGGTTTTTCTTTTTAAATTTGTTTGACTGATTCATTCATTGATTGTTTGTTTTTTTCGTCTTTCATCGGCGAGTCAGCATTACTCCTACACTTACTCATTAAAAAATGTGGTTGCAAGTGTTGTATTAACATGAGCACCACAAGCGTCCCCCTATACAAACAATGTTCCGTTTCAAACAATTTTCACTATAAATCTAAGCTATCATCCCCTAATCATCCCACTTAGTCAAACTCTCAATTTTTTTCTTTTCATATAGGTCATTTAATTGAAATTATTTTGGAAACAAAGGGGAGTATCTAACCTACTCACGAATAATGACGTTGCCGACACCATAAAAAAGTGCACTGAACTTTCTACAAGGATCGAAAACCAAACCTACTACAACAAAGTCAAAATCATGGGACATAAAACCAAAAAACATTTCTAAAGCTTGTGAGCCCTTTCCTGCCTTATTGTATTCAAGAAAGAGAACCAGAAAATCATTACGCAGTTGTGCTGGAGCCACTTGATAAACAAATCGTATTATCAAACTTAATACGTACGAAATTTACGTGCATGTGTTTCAAGTCTGAATCATTGGGAAATGGAAACCGTTTTCACAAAGTGTATCAGAGAAGAGCGGTGTTCACCTTAA